>OY776676.1:78465169-78772669 GCA_963675555.1 Leptura quadrifasciata | reverse complement strand
TATCACGTATTTCTCTTCATCCATAACTGTTTTAATGAGCATATTGTTTTTAATACTATATCCTCTATGTGAACATACACGTACTGTATTTTTAAGTTCATTCAAATATTCTTGACTTTCAATAATTTTCTCATTTGTATATAACGAATTTTCACCCAACAGAACATTTAAACCTACTATAAAATTATTTCCTTTATCAATATCAACTTGTTTATTTCGAGTAAGTGCATCTGCTGTTATATTTTCTTTACCCGGTCTATGTTTAATAGTAAACGAGTATTCTTGAATTAAGAGAGACCATCTATAAATTCGATTGTTTGCAAACCTATTTTTCATGAGCGAACATAAAGCTGAGTGATCTGTTTCAATTATAAAATGGTTTGATGTTAAAATATAAGATAATTTAGATATAGCGTGTATTACTGACAACATCTCGAGTTCTGATGTGGAATACCTAGTTTCATACGGTTTTAAAATCCTAGATACAAAACATATTGGCGTTTCAATCCCATTTATAATCTGAATAAGTTCTGCCGCGACTATTTGTTCTGAAGCGTCTGTACGTAAAATAAAAGGTAAATTAAAATCTGGACTATATAAAAGTAAATTATCATGAAAATTAATTTTCAAATTGTTAAATGCTTTTTCACGTCTTCTATTCCATTCCCATTTTGTGTCTTTCCTAAGTAATTCTATTAGCGGTATTTCTAACTCTGAAAGTCGGGGTACGAACTTCTTATAATAATTTAATATACCTAAAAACCCTCTTAACATCTTTAAATTTTTTGGAGCTGGATATTCTTTGATTTCTTTAATACGTTCTTTACCTATCGATATTCCTTGTTGATTTATAATATACCCTAAATATTTTACCGAGGTATTATAAAATTCACATTTTTCTATGTTTAATTTTAAACCTGCCTCATTTAAAGCATTTAATATTATGTTTAAATGTTCAAAATGTTCTTCCTCTGTATCTGAAAATACAAGAATGTCATCTATGTAATGAAGACAAAATTTTTCGTATTTATCTAAAATTGATTGCATAGCTCTAACTAAAGCAGATGACGCTGATTGTAAACCAAATGGAACTACCTTAAATTGATAGATATGTCCATCTACACTAAAACCAGTATATTTACGAGAATCTACATGTAAAGGAATAAGCCAAAATGAATTTTTTAAATCTAATTTAGAAAATATGGTATTCTTTCCAATTCTATAAAGCATAGTATCTATGGTTTGAGGTGCATCAAATTGAGACTTAGTAATTTGGTTTAAATTTCTAGCATCGAGACATATTCTTATGGAATCATCCTTTTTACTCACTATTACTAAAGGATTTATAAAGTCTGTCTTTGCTGGTTCTATAATATTAGATTTTATCATATTTCCGATTTCTTCTTGTACTTTATTTCGACGTTTGAAGGGTATAGGATAAGTTTTACATTTAAACGGTTTACTTTCATCTACTATCAACTTGTGTACATAACTTTTAGCTATTCTCGGTTTGTAATTTATTAACGATATATAATTTTGTAACAATTTTCTTACTAGATTTTCATATTTAGTAGGACAATTTATCTCCAATCTTTTAGGCATTTTATAATTATTCATTTCACATGTAGGCTTATATTTTTCATCATTTAAATCATTTAAATTATTATTGTTACAATTACCTATATAACCCACTATGTTTAGCTCATTTTTATTAAATATTTTCACCGCAGTACCTTTTAAAACTAGGGACTTTTCCCCAAAATCTATTTTTGCCTTAAGTCGTGATAAAATATCTTCACCAATTAATTATGACATCAAAACTCAAATTGTCAACAATTACAAACTCGCCTCTAAAACGTATCTCTTTTACTTCAAAATCTAAATTTATGATTTTATTGCATTCTGTGAATTTCTTACCATTTGCATTTAATAATTTAATTTTTGAAATCTTAGTACAATTTTTTTGATATAACTCTTTTTTACTATCTATTATCTTTCCATTTATTAAACTGATTTCTGATCCCGTATCAAGCAATGCTTTTAAATTTATTTCATTAACTTTAATGTTGATGATTGGTAAATTACTAATTCTATTATTATCTAAATTTGATTCATTCTCAATACCTATAAATTCTCGCATATGTCCATATGTCGTCATCCCAATTAAAACTTCCCTATCTAAAAATTTTCCCTTGGAAAATGTGAATTTACCTCTGCTATCGTCTTAATTTTATTCATGTCATTCTGTTGATCAGATCTGACATTTGTATTATTTACCTGTGCATATCTTACTGAATCGCGTTTATTATCATACCTATTCTGTTCTTTATTATAATTATCATTACCGTTGTACCTCCTATTTTCGTCATAATCTCTACCTTTATTTTGATTAAAATTTCTACTGTCATAATTTTTTTTATAATTATTATTATACCCATTTTGTTGTCTATTTTCATAATAATTTTGTCTGTTGAAATTTTGATCAGTACCATCTGTTTGGTTGTATGTTTTTCTATTAAATGATTTATAATTTTTATTCCATCCCATATGTAGATCATCGATCACTCTCAAGTACTCATTCAAACCATCTAATGTCGTAATGCGTTGTGTAATGATTACTTGGTGGATGTCATCAGAAAAATGTCTTGCTAGATATTTAATCATTTCATTTTCTGTCAAGTTTGGCTCTAAGAATTTAATATTATATATTTTACGCATGACATAATTTTCCCTAGAGATACCACTATTTTCTGAATATTTTCCATTAAATAAATTGAAACGAATTTTTTCCTGACAATGTTCAGACCAATACTTTTTTAATAATAACGTTTCAAATTCTTCTAAAGTTTCAAATTCAGATTCTACAATTTGATACCAAATTTCGGCTTCACCTTTTAATGAATTTTGAATTTCATGTTTTAAATTAAAATTTAAATTTATAGATTTTAGATATTGCCTTAAACGTTCTAAAAATACTTTTGGGTGGATTCTGGAATCACCATAGAATTGATTTACCAGTGTTTGATGTTGTGTAGCACATGTGTTAAATATAGGTGTGTATGTGTCCTTCAATATCTTCGTATTCTGTTCGATCTTACCATCCTGTTCTTTTAATTGTGTTTTGATTATATCTTCTTGCTTTTTCATGCGTATATCTATTTCATTCATACCATCTACTATAACATGTTCTACTTCTACTCTTACTTCTTTTTTAAATTCACTTATCTCTTCATAAACCTTTTCTACCTTTTCTTCTACTTTCTTAATTTTCTCGTCCACTTTATTGTGTAACTCTACTATACTCGTTTCCAATTTCCTATTGTTCTCATCCATTTTTTTGTTCATATCTTGTTTGCTTTCTTCAAATTTGTTCGCTATCATGTTCATTAATTGTATAAATTTATCATCATTTTGTGTTTGTTGGGATGTATCACCTTGTCGAGAAGTTTCTGGTGTTTGATTTTGATTCTCCATTTTTGTTTGTTTTCCTGGTCTTAATTTCATACAAATACCACACAATTAAGAACTAATACTTTATATACCCTTAATAAATGAAATTGTTATTTAATTTTAAAACTATGTACCACAATCAACAGTTCACAAACTTTCACCAAGACTGCACACTTTATCAAATCGACAATTTTACAATCGCCACGCGTTGGGCGCCAAATGAGCTGTTCGACTTTTTATTGTACTTAATAATTTGCAGTACTAATCAAACCTTAACTTGCTTATTTCCAATAGATAAAAAAAAAACTTTAAAACCAAAAGATCAAATTAAAATCTCTTACCTTTTGATCCGAAAGTATGTCAAAATATTTAATGGGCCGGCTAGCTTATCTTTCCCTTCAGGAGCAGGTTCAAATTCAGTTCCTATTTAAAATGAAATTTTTATTAAAGTAAAATTTTTAATCTGATATAAATAATTTATTTTCTTTGATATTTAGATAATTTAGCTTTATAACAGGTTCGAAAGTCTAATAAGTACACTATTTAAATTTTAATATACGACCTTGTCCAAAATTAAACACACAAAAACCTTCCTTCTTCGTAGCTACACACTTCTCTTTCCAAATCCAACAATTCTCCTTTCATTAATTCTTCACCTTATCTTGTCCTTATCTCCTCTGCAACTTCAAACCACAATAACACCTCTACCTTCTTATTTACAGTCTATTTTTCTCTTCTTCGCTGATCTCCGCAATTTCTGACTTTCAATTCAATTTCAAAATTCTTAATCCTTGTTTATTATTTTTCTTCTTCACTCCCTAATTTTCACTTGTTCTTTTTTTTTTCTTAAATTTGTTTTTCCAATTTTACAACCTCTCTTTTATCTGTTGTTTATTGTTCTATCTCACTAAATATCAAAGTATCCAAAATAAACAAAACAAAACACCATATGAATTTTGATTAATTTCATTCCAAACATAACCCAACTTAAACCTCCTTGTCTTTCTCCAGGAAAAGATTTACCAACTATAAAATAAAATTTCCTACTTAAAAGAAATGTCATAATGACTTAAATGTCAGAAATTATTTCAACAACAACTTAATAACTCAGGAAAACATTTACCAACTGTAAAAATAAAATTTCCTACTTAAAAGAAAATGTCATAATGACTTAAATGTCAGAAATTATTTCAACAACAACTTAATAACTACTAACATAGATGTCAGTATCAAACTTACTGTTGACATCAAATAAAAACTTTAAAACTATTAAAACAACTCTAAACAAGTATTAACATTCTAAAACACATCTTTCGGATCTTTAGCTAATTTAAATAAATTTTGAAAACCATCTAAAGGAAATAAACAAATTCAAACCTTGATTCAGTAAATATCACAAACATGCAATCTTCGTATGCATGAATGTATGAATTTTCTTACCAAGTAGAGATCCGGATAAAACTTGGACAACCTGAGATCCACCTTCAAAATTGCAAATTTCGGAGTATATATTTCGTAAATAAGCTGGGAACAGATACCCTTAGTTTTAGTGCCGCAGAGGGGAAAAAAATTATGATTTTAATTTTTTTTTTTTATAAAAGTTAAGTAACATGAGAGCCGGTGATAAAAATGTACTAGTCGAGATCCTGCAATGTGTAAAATGATGAATATACATAAATATATTATAAGGTGGGATCCTACGCTGTTGCCAAATATAATGTAGCGACATAACCTAGGTCAGTACCAAGGATCTTATAATCTAAAGATGAACTAAGTGATCAATGGCAAATGATGAAATTTAGATTGGCCATATCTCAGTGTTGAGGCATGGGACTTGAGCCATACTTTATGACATAACTACTGAAAGCAAATAAAGCAGTTTTGCTGGTCAAAAAACATTTTGCGAAAAATATTTTCGAAAATAATTATATTTTCAAAATATTTTTTTTCACAGGAAAATTTATTGTCTATTAACATTTCAAGTTTCACTAAGAACTTTTAAAATTTTATTTTAAATTGGTTTTTGATTTATAAAAGTAAAAAGGTGTAACTTAAAAAAATAAAAATTGTGATGTTTGAAACCTGCTGATAAATTTTCTGCATTATTCTGAAAAATAATAAATTTGCTAGTATTTTCGCAGAAAACTCGGCGAAGATTTAACTTATTGACAATATTTTTCTCAAATTTTGGTCGCAATTTTTTTCCGTAAAAGTAGTTTATTAGGTCTTGATAGTCATTAGTTCAGTGCCAATAATTTTTGTCAAAAAAAAATTCTTAACAGTATATGGATGGTCGGAAAATTTAGTGTTAATGGTATATAAATGGGGAAAAATTAATTAATATAAATGATCAGGACTTGCAACTTTGCAACATTTCTAAAAATCTTGGCCTCTTTATAGATTCTAAGTTGAAATTTTCGGAACATGTTACACATATTGTTAAAAATGCATTCAGTAAACTAAAATTAATATATAGCAGTAGACATTTGTTGTCTATTAAAAATAGAATAATATTGAGTGAGTCATTGGTTATGTCACATCTGAATTATGCAGATGTGGTGTATGGGCCTCTTCTAAATCACTATGAGCTTACACGCCTGCAGCGGATACAGCACACCTGTATACGATTTATATATGGCTTAAGAAAATATGACCATATTTCGGCAAAATTTCACGAATTAAAGTGGTTATCAGTAAAACAAAGAAGAGATTTGCATATTTGCTCTCTAATCCATAAAATTATTAAAAATGGTGATCCGCGGTATTTGCTAAGTAAAATCAGGTTTAGGGCAGATGCACATAATGTTAATGTTAGACATAAACATATACTGACAATACCAGCACATAAAACCTCACTCTTTCAGTGCTCCTTCTCCTACTATGTTGCAAAATATTATAACAAAATTCCATCTGTTTTAAAGGATTTGTCTTTAATCAATTTTAAGAAAAAATTAAAACACTCGCTGCTCGAAGGTCTGATAACTTTTTTGTAACTCTGCTATATTGTACGGTCTCGATTTATTGTGATTTTAGATTCATAGTATTTTTTTATGTAAATATGTGTTTTGTGAATATTAAATATCATTATTTTTTGTGTACTAGTATAAGTTGGTGCACTAGTCGTGTTAAGTGATATCTTGCAATATTATTTTACGTATCTTTTATATGTAGTCATATATTTATGCACTCGATACACATTGTACTGTAATTATGTAATTATTAACATGTTCTTACACTTTGTTTACTAAATCTTGTATCTTCAGGGTTGAGTGGAAGAATGGAACTTAGTTCCAAACTCTGCCTTTTGGCGCAGTAGTACTTGTTGTCCCTTTTATTTTTGTATAGTGCTTTCTAGATGCCAATAAAAACCTATTATTATTATTATTATTATTAAAAATCGATTGGACCCCAATAAATAACTGGAAGTAGGGACGGGATGGAAAAAGGTGTGCTTTAATTGTTTAATCAATAGTTATACATAAAAAAGTGCTAGAAATGACAGTTTTGTTCGAGAAAAATTTTTTTTGCGTCAATTTGTGTTTCAACAGCCCGAACCTTAACGGTTAATCGAAGTTCCCTTATTTGTTATTATAATGAAATTACCATTTTGTATCACTCTCAACAATTCATTTCAATAAACAATGAATAATTTGTGACAATTACGGAAAAATCAATCTTGAAAAATCTATGTTTTGGTTTTTCCCATTTTTGATGTTTTTCCACAGTAACAGCATGATTTTTATACACCATCTTAAAGGTTTCAACGAAAAAAATTCCAACCTGAAATTTTCTAAAATCAAAATTTCGTTAATCAACTTTTTTGATTGAAAATTAGGCCTTTTTCAAATTAAATTCGCATAAAATCAAAAAATAAATATTTCGCTTCAAAAAATTACCGCTTATTTGAGGCATGACAATGTTCATTTTAATAATAATAATAATAATAATTGATTTTATTGATAGAAACCAAATATACAAAGTAAAAATTTAATAAAAAAAATATAATAGTGGATCTATCAAAGGGCAGAGTTCGCTGTTACCCAGAGTATGAGGAACTGCGCTCTTCCAATTACCAATTAAAAAACATTTATTCAAAATTTAAAATGTATATACAGTTCATTTTGTCTTACTCAACACCAAACGCCCACCAAGGATGAATGGAACAGGAAGATATCTTTAGATTTAGATTGAGAATCACATGAACTTAGTTCGTTACCATTTTCCAAGGTGGGCCAATTTCATAAAACAACTATAAATATATATCTACACACACAATCACATAAACACACACATAAAAATAAAAATGCAGACGTACTTATATTATACCGATAAAGTATAAAATAGTGTTATGTGCTGCCCTCTAACGGGGAAAGATGCGATTAAGTTCATGTTCAAAGTTTTCCTCAGAAGCTTAGTTACTTCCCTGACTAGTAGGGTGGCGCCGTCTATGAGCCAATTGACGAACAATCATCTAGTACATAGTAGAAAACTATGGAGGGTTCCAGAATATTGTGTTCTGGTACATTTCTATGGGTGTATATAAAGAGGTGAATCCAGCAGATGGAGGAAGAGTACAGTTTAGTGAAGTATAAAGAAGAGTTCAGTTCAGTAAACAAACAGAGAGTTTTTAGGTTAGACAAGAGTTGACTAGTTTAAGGAAAAAGTAAAGTACATAGTGTTTTAAAAGTTGTGAATTTATATTAGATTAAGTGATTATTAGTTGTGTGATTGTTAAGTATTTACTAGTGTAATTTTAGTGATAAATAAAATAGTGGTTAGTGAAAATTCTTGTTGCAAGTTATTTAAACCCACGGAGTGTTTACTGAAAATTGTAAGCACGTAACAATAGACTAAGCTGAAGGCAAACAAATTAAAATTTTTACAAGATTGAACAAATTTAAAATTTAACAGTTAAAATCAAAATTAGGAATTAGAAATTACCCATTAACAGCATTTCCTTCAGCTTTTTCTTGAATGAAAATAAGGGTAGCCCTTTCATGTCATCCGGAACCTTGTTATATAGCTTAGCAATATTGTAAGAATAAGACGATTGAAAGAGAGCTGTATTGTGTTGAGGAATTGTAATATGATCTTTGCGACGAACATTTATGTTGTGGACATCTGTACGAAACTTGATTTTATTGTACAGATAAGATGGTTGTTGTCAATTGCTAATCCCAAATTTTTTTCATAAAAAAAATTTGGGATTAGCAGTTGAAAGTATTTTATTATTCACTTGTATACTAATCAAGTGCGAACATCTTTTACGTGCGGCATCTCTTCCAAATAAAATAACCTTAGATTTGGAAGGATTTATTTCAAGGCAAAATTTGGTGGAGATAGACACTAGTGAGTCAAGGTCATAATTTAGATTCGTGCAAGCGGTTAGCAAATCCCCTTCGGGAAAGGACATGTATATTTGTGTGTCGTCAGCATAAAAATGAGCGCAAGAATAGCGTAGATGTTCATAAAATTGAAATGTATACAAAGTAAATAATAGAGGACCTAGTATGGAACCCTGCGGAACTCCATTTTCTACTAAGGCAAAATCAGACTCCATTGCTCCCAAGATAACAGATTGAAATCGTTGTGCCAAATAATTTTTTAACAGTAACTTAGCTTGATCAGTGAAACCTATATAGTGGAAGATGGCTAAAAGTAATTGATGTTTTATCCTATCAAACGCTTTGGAATAGTCGAGTAATATGAGCAAACATAAATTATTTTGATCTATAGCAGTGAAAATGTAATCCGTTACTTTAAGCAATGCCGTAGTGCAACTAAATCCAAATCGAAAACCTGACTGATGCGATGGTAAAATATTAAATTCATCAAGGTGTACTCTTATCTGTTTATTTATGATTTTTTCGAAAACTTTTGAAAGGCAACAGAGAATGCTAATAGGGCGTATATCTTTTAGTTCTTCTGGATTAGTAACCTTAGGTAAAGGAATTACACGAGATTTTTTCCATATAGTAGGGTAAACTCCTTTCTCTATGGGATATGACAAATATAAGGCAGAATGTAAGGACAAGCATATAATAACATACTTATACTGATATTATCTACTCCTACGGCTTTGAACTTAAAAGATAGAATAGTTTTATATATTTCAATATCATTAGTATGTTTAAATGAGAAGTCTGCTATATTATCTCTAGTGCTATTTGCATAATGGTTTAATATATCAGCATCTAGAGTTAAATCACTGTTTGGCGAAGTTATAAAATATTTGTTAATCGAATCTACATTATTTAGGCTATCTGGAATGGAACGATTTTTTTGTTTAGTATGAACGTCCAGATCTTTCAGCTGTTTCCAAAGACCTTTTTTATTGCCCCTCATATTATTTAAATTATATTAAAAGTATGCCTTTTTTTCCCGCTTTATAGAATAATTGGTTAGGTTATTTAGATCTTTGTAGTAATTCCAATCACGTTCTAGTTTGCTCTTTTTATACTTGGCAAGGGCTTTATCCCGAAGAGACATCATAACTCTGATATTGTCTGTTAACCACGGAGACTTTTTTTTACGAATCATAACAGTTTTGATTGGTGCATAGAGATCGAATAGGTTAAGCAGAAGTATGTTGAAACAATTAACTTTATCATCGATATCAGTTAAATGAAATATCTGATCAATATTTGCATTATCCAGGTCGTTAGTAAATCTCACATGGTCAAAATATTGTTATGTGCTTACAATTTTTAGTAAACACTCCGTAAACATTCGAATAACTTGCAACAAGAATTTTCACAAACCACTGATTTATTTAATCACTAAAATTACACTAGTAAATACTTAAAAATCACACAACTAATAATAACTTAATCTAATATGAATTCACTACTTTTAAAACACTATGTACTTTTCTTCCTAAACTTGGCAACTTTTGCCTAACCTAAAAACTATCTGTCTGTTTACTGAATTGGACTCTTCTTTATACTTCACTTCACTAAACTGTATTGTTCTGTTCTGTTCCCCCATCTGCTGGCTTCACCTCTTTATATACCACTTGGAATGTCCAGAATATCATTGTAGAACTTTCCAGAAGATACTGGAATTCTCTATAATTTTCTTAGGCACTACTAAATGGTGGTTCGCCACCCTTCTGGCCAGGGAGTAATTACAACTCTCCTCTCTGTTAGAGGGCAGCACATAACACTGCCCCCTCCTTAAGCCTGAACGTCCCGGTCAGGCATTTCAGATACCCCAGTATACTTTGCCAACCTGTCCAGGTGCACGATCTTCATCTTGGACTTCTTTCTACGTTGAATCCTATAAACAACGTCGTTGATCCGAGTGATGACAGAATACGGTCCTTCCCAAGGTGAGCGAGGCTTCGAGAATCCTTCTTCACTCCGCTGTGGGTTATACAGCCAAACCGAGTCCCCCACCTTGAATCCTGCTGAACTGGCATTGCGGTCATATCTAGCCTTCATTCGATCACCACTCCCTGTAGGTGACCTCTTGGCAGCCACATTCGCACAAACCTTGCAACTGCGACACCAAGCCTCTACATCCTGACAGCTATTTACCCAGTAAAATCGCTCCCGTACTCTAGCCAAAGTCTTATTTCTGCTAAAGTGCTCTCTGGATATTCCCTCGTGCACTTCCCGAAGTACTTTTGGTACTCGGCACCTGGGTATCAGCAACCGCATGGTAACTTTTTTCCCATCCGGGCTCTCCCATGCTCTCCGTAATAGGCCATCTATAACCCTAAGTGAATCCCATTGCGCCCATAAAGCCTTCAGTCCAACACTTTTACTGGAAACGTCCTTCCATTCCGGGCGGATTCCTTTTTCTTTCGCCTTCAACATTGGTCCAATTTCATCGTCGTTCAGTTGTTCCTCTCTTAGAACTTTCTTTGACCAGTCCTTCGGAACCTCTATCTTAACTGCCTTCACTTCTGCTATATCCTGCTGCGTTTTTACATTCTCGGCATTCACTTCCTTAGGGCTCCTCTGGCGACAGTACCTCTTGACATGCCCCAATTTGCCGCAATTATAACAACGGATTACTTTTGTCGGACCCCCAGCACTTCGCTGCTGCTTCGGCTTCTGTTTCGGCGGTTGCGGTTCCTGTTTCAGCTCCGGTCGCGAACTTAATTCGTTTAGTAATTGTGCAACCATTTTCTGTATGTCTGTTAACATAACAATCAATCTCATCTTATCAGAGCAAACTTCCTCTTTCTTTGCAGTGTTTACTTCCCCAGGATTCCGTTCTCGACACTGCCGCATCATATGTCCTGGTTTGCTGCACTGATAACACCGAATCACCTTCCTTGGCTGTCCATCGCTCTGTTCTCTTTCCTGCTTCCTTGGAGCATCTGGTTTGTTCATCAACTGGCTTATCATTTTGTGCAGGTCAGCCATCAAAGATTCCATATTTGACTTTTCTAAATGGTTCTCTTCCTCTACCTTCATGGTTCATACTCTCGGACGTGCAGTCTCTTTGTAAGCGGCTTCAACCTCGAGGGCATGGATCAAGGCTTCACTACCAGTCTTATCTCGAGATAATCTAAGCACTCGCCTGATCTCCTCATCTCTTATGCCATCGATGAAAGTACCAACTGTTAATTGTTCCTGGAATTCTTTGGGTGCATCCGGGTAAGCCAGGTACGTCAGTCGCTCAACAGCTGCCTCAAAATCTTGTAAACTTTCCCCAGCCTTTTGTGTGCGTGTTTTGAGCTGAGTCCGGTATACCTGGGCGAGGTGTTGGTCGCCATATCTTAGATCTAGTGCAGCCTCCAAAACTTTAAAATCCCGTTGCTGCGTTACTGGGATAGTCTGAAGCAACTCTGAGGCTTGACCTCTTAATGCTAGCACCAATGCCATAGCTTTGTCTTCGTTACTCCAATTGTTTGCGTATGCCACTGCCTCAAATTGTCTTTTATAGGTTGACCAAGAAGTTTGACCATCAAAGGAAGGCAGTTGTAATCGAGGACCTGATGATGATAATACCAGCTGGCCTCCTTGTTCTCTTAACAGTCGCTTAAGTCGCTCTACCTCTCCTTCAACTGCACGAAATTTTTCTTCCATATCAGTAACTTTCCCTTTAACTCCACTAACTTCCCCTTCGACACCAGTAACTTTTCCTTTGACTTCAGTTACTTCCTCTTCAACCTTATTTACTTTTCCTTTGACATCACCTACTTCTTCTTCGACTGCGGTCACTTTTCCTTCCACGCCAGTCACTTTTTGTTCAACTTTATCTACTTTTTCCTTGACCTCATTAGTGGTTGACAGGATAGCATCTTGTTGCACCTGTATAATTTTTCTCAATTCTTCTTGACGTCTCTCTTGTTCTTCTTTTTCTTCTTGGCGTCGTTTCTCTTGCTCTTCCTTTTCTTCTTGACGTCGTTTCTCTTGTTCTTCTTTTTCCTCTAGCATCATTTTTCTAAATGCGGCGAACATGTCTTGCATTTGTTTTTCAGCGGCCATGCTTCTTGTTTCCATTCAAAAACTAACAAACAACACTAACAAGTCTTATTTAAAGTCTATATCTGGTATACGTCAAATATGTCCACAAAATCCTCACACTAGCACAAATAAGTCTTGTCCAATATCGATATCACTTTCCAGTTCGACTCACTTCACTATCTCCAGTGGTTTCCAAATAGAACACTATGGAACTTTGTCGAATTCTTCAAAAATTCTGTTGCAATTCCGCTTCTGACACCAATTGTTACGTGCTTACAATTTTTAGTAAACACTCCGTGGATTCGAATAACTTGCAACAAGAATTTTCACAAACCACTGATTTATTTAATCACTAAAATTACACTAGTAAATACTTAAAAATCACACAACTAATAATAACTTAATCTAATATGAATTCACTACTTTTAAAACACTATGTACTTTTCTTCCTAAACTTGGCAACTTTTGCCTAACCTAAAAACTATCTGTCTGTTTCCTGAATTGGACTCTTCTTTATACTTCACTTCACTAAACTGTATTGTTCTGTTCTGTTCCCCCATCTGCTGGCTTCACCTCTTTATATACCCACTTGGAATGTCCAGAATATCATTGTAGAACTTTCCAGAAGTTACTGGAATTCTCTATAATTTTCTTAGGCACTACTAAATGGTGGTTCGCCAGTTGGCCCACAGATGGCGCCACCCTTCTGGCCAGGGAGTAATTACAACTCTCCTCTCTGTTAGAGGGCAGCACATAACAATATTTATAATCACGAAAAGTATATTGGAAAGATTCACATTTACACTTCCCCCTACCCACAGTACATGACACAAGGCAATGATCGGAGAATATAGAGGAAGCGGCTGACACATAAGTATTCTTTATTAGAATACTATGTGAGCAGCAAATAACGTCAATTAAGTTAGCACTAGTTTCACCATAACGTGTAGGTTCACCGATAATCTGGTTAAGATCAAAACAGTCTAGTAGGTCATTGAGTTTATGCAATGAATTTATATCTAGACAATCAATATTTAAGTCTCCGGTGAAAATTATGTAATTGAATCGTGGAGAAACAGTACTAAGGGCGAGTTCAAAAAAATTATTTGACGGAAAATGGTGGTCTGTAAAGAACTCCCAGCGCGTAGGTTTGATTATTGTATTTAAACGACAGCCACAATTGTTCGCTATGAAATTGCTGCAGATCTCTAATTAGTGACACATTAAATTTATGTTTTAAATATACAGCAATTCCCCCACCCCTTCGATCTCTTCGATCCTGTCTAAATAAGAAATACTCGTCAAGTCGAATTACGTCATCCGATAAATCAGAATTTAACCAGGTTTCAGATACTGTAATAATATCAAATTTATTGTGAACTAATTTTTTAAAATCGCCGAAGTGTCGTACTAGGGATCTAGCATTTATGTGCGATAGTTTGAAGCAAGAATTGTTCGCCCCGTGTGACCACCCCGTTAGTAACAAGAGCTATTTAGCTAAGTTTTAATAAGAAGTCAAGTAAAAGAGACCTGAGTATATATCTTAAAATAATCGATATCACGTATATTTGCAATTTACATAAATATGATAAAGGGCTGTAAAATATAGCCAAGTAGATGTATCTAGCAATGTGTGTTTTACCTATTATAAGAAGTAGATATTAGTAGATAAAGGTAAAAAACTTAAAAACTAATAGATAATAGACTAATAAAAATGAACAATAGTATAAAGCATACACAGTGCACAAATAAATGAAATTATTACAAGAAAACAGTAAAAATAAATTGGAGTAGGCATTAAGAGGAAATAGGGCTTTTAATGTCAATCTTCTCTTTTGCGCTATTCAATCGTGTAGATCTCGCAACCACTTTGTTTGTGGACTTGTTCACATTTCCTAATTTTAGTTTTTTGGAGCCTTTTATTTCATCATCCTCAAACACTTTTTTACTCTCTTTTACAGCCTTGACTTCTCTTCGGTCTAGAGTTGGTGTTGGCGGTGCACTGTTATTTCGTCTCTTTTCTTTTGATTTATTATCTGCTTTTTTTTCTATTATTTCTCAATCTGTGTTTTCTTCTATAACTGAATCCTCTTCCTCTGCAGCTAGCACTTGCGCGGTAAAATCTTCTCCATTAAAGATAAGCTTTTTATTTTTAATAAATGCGTTTAGATTGTTCGAGTGTGCTTTTTTTAAGTGTTGTCTTAATAACTTTTGTTCTCTCCTTTCCTCAACGGTTAACTCTTCTACAACCACAATGTTTGTGCCTTTAAATTTTTTGCAATTTATTAGAATTTCCTGTTTCTTTAAGTAAGATACCAACTTCACTATAATCGGTCTTTTATTCGTCTGTTTACCTATGGTGTAAATGTTGCTGATGTCAGATATTGTTAGGTTTATTTCTAAATGTTGATTGATTATATCAACAACAAATTTTGCCAAGTTTTCTGCTGGACTTTCCAAACCAAATATGATAATATTATTTTTTAGCAATTTTTTTTCTAATTTTTCGTACCTGAATTTTAATTCTGTATATTTTGTTTCAAATTCGGCGCATTTTGTGTTGAGATCTTTTTCAAATTTCTCTTGTATTTGTTTAATTTCTTCCTTAATATGTTGTTTAATTGCTTGTGTCTATTTTGTATTGGCTTCCTCAATAGTTTTTCTATTGCTTTCTTCCATTGAATTCATCAATTTAGCCCAGAACTCATCACTAATCATTTTTTGGTCCACTGTATAATTCTATTTATTATTTGGGTTATAGATTTGTTTCTTTTCACTTTACTGCTTTAATTGTTCACCGATTTTTAGATTTAAATTTGCTTATTTAACTGCTTATAACAAAGTTCATCCTACTCACCAGTTGATAGGAGCTTCTGGAATAAAAGGTACCAGGTGCATGCCAGCTTACAACTTCAAACTTGCACTTGTTGAATTACTTTCACACTAATTACCAGGGTCTTTTAATTTATTTGGTATTTTTAGCTTGTTTTTGATTGAGATTGACAGTTTTTGTGTTTGATTTTTAATTGGTAGTTTACAAGTAAACTGCACTTTGGTTATGTATAATTTTTAGATTGAGAACACCACTTTTTACCACAAAAAAAAATATTAACTTTGAGCTATTTAACATATGTGTGTGTGTGTGGGGAGATCGACAACTATCTTCTTTTCACAAAATTTAATTAAAACCGAATCATATTTCTGTGGGAGATAAAAATCAAAAAATTGGTTTTTGACGTTTCTCTTCATAGTTTTGAGGTTATGTTGAAAAATAAGAGAAAGAATATAAAAATAAAAGTTGTAGATTTTTCAATTATCTACAACTTTTGCATTTAACTTTTTTCGATAGGATGTCTAGGTTTGCCGGAAATTGTAAAAAACATGTTTCACCCTTAAAAGCACATCTTTTTACACCGCCACCTTACTTCCGGTTATTTGTTGGGGTCCAATCGATTTTCCCCCATTTATATATACCATTAATCCCAAATTTTCCGACCATCCGTGTACAGTTAAGAATTTTGTCGATTTTTGGCCTTTGAAAACCGGGTCGACACTGAACTGCATGCCATAAAGTGATAAATACAGTAAAATTATTGGGTTAACTAAGTATAGCTATACAGTGCGGTCCATACGTAACAGATAAATTCGTTTTTTGCTTTATTATCAATTTTTCAAAATCAATTCTCAAATACGTCGATTTTTGTTTTTAAAACGACATTGTCTTATACAAAAATTGCTCACGTCGTGCCCTTAAATTCATTGCGCGGGCTTTAAAGGCTCACTTTGTATCATAATATACTATCGATTCTTTATTCAATAATATAAAGTTGTTTAAATTTGGTCAATTAGTTACCATGAAAATTAAATTCGAACATTTGAAAATGTCAACATTTGAAGGGGCAGCTGTCATTCAAAGCGGGTTGAAATGGGAGAGAGTGAGAGAGTTTTATACGTGCTCGTGTTATTTCAAAAACAAGAATGACGTATTTCAGAATTTTTCGTTAAAATTATCAACATAAAAACGAATTCTTGCGTTAAATATGAACTGCACTGTATATCAAATATTTAGGAAAAGAACAATGCCCTTCATCTTTATAAAAATTAATAAAAGCTGCTTGCATTCGATTAATGAATCATTTGTGAGCACCGATTGTGTTCATAAGAGTTTAAAATAAACGCGATTTTCAACAAAATTTTTTTGCGCAATATTGTCTAACGGATTTGGTGCATTTCTTGTTGACGAACACGGTTGGTCCAGTCACCTACTTTAGCTTGAACCATATGTTTGTTTTAGAATATCTAATTTATCTGAAAATATCAAATTTCATTAAAATTGTTCTGATTTTTTTAAGTTATACCATTTTTAAAGTTTATGAATCAAAAACTAAAAAATAAATTTTCAAAATGGTGTAACTTGTCGATAAATTTTCCTCCTTATTCTGAACGCAATATTTTATAAGTATCTTCGCAGATGACTTGGAGAGGCTACTCCTTTTTGCAAATATGTTTTGCAAAACTGCTTTATTTGATTTTGGCAGTCATGGCATAAAGTATGACATGGGTCTTACGTTTCAAGACTGGGATATGGTCTATCTAAATTTCACCAATAGCTACTGCTTGTAAATTTTATTATACAAGTTGCGATAAAGGTACGCACAACATTATATAATTTGAAGTGTTTGTTTCTGAAAAAATCCGAAGACGTGCTTCAGAAAATATCAAATTTACCTTTTGACAAGCCAAAATGTGTTTGTGTCATATTATTCAAGGTTATGACATTCATTGGCATATATATTTTTTAATATTATACTAGTTTTTATTATGTCATTTGACAGCATATTTTTCTACGGTTAACGACATATCACAATAATAATAGGATTTTAAATAACAAACTTTTTGAGAAAATTAATATCAAACACAACCAATCTGGGTTTAAATCATAAACATTAAAATAATTATTTAATAAATAAAATAACTTCTAACTGCTGACCATTAACTTCCTGGCAAAAACCTATTTTGCGATAGACGTGATTAATACATGCGTACGTCCACAAATGATCGAAAATTCCATTAGTCAGTAATATCTGTCATTAAGTAGGTTTTTGCCAGGAGGTTAATGGTGATAATTTTTGACGAAATAGAAATCCAATAAAATCCGTCCATTTCTAGTCACATGCCAAAATTCATCCAATTATTAAAGGATTACACTGAAAACATCCCAAGGGAGTATCACTTATGTTACTATGCAACGAAAAATTATTGACAGTTTTATAATTTATTGAAAATGTCATATTCACGATTTGATATATTAGAATTTCAAAAAAATTATTTCACCGAATTTACCAGGTGCACTGATAAATCCTTATAATTTTCTCTAATAACGACCCTCAAGCTGTTGTTCTCGTATGTAAATTTTCTATGTAAAATTTACATGGGAGAACATAAAAGTTAAAACAATATATAATACACATATATACTTCCTATCCTTTTTCGTCTAAAATATAACTTTCAAGAAAACAAAAATCTTTCCTTAATATTAAGTAAGTATTTAAAATAGTAATGTGTTTTATTACACATATAGCATTACTTATTAGACTAGTTAAAAATATAAAAATAATAGGACATACAATACTGGATCGTATTAAGTAGAATAAATATAGAATAATATGTATATTATAACAACTAAAATAAAATTCTCAAAACAAAAGTCTTTCCTTAATATCCTTATATACTTTATTATTATACTTAAAATGAAATAAATATTTTAAAACATTTTCAGGCATATCTATTTTATTTTGTTGGGCAAACAAAAATATCTTAAAAATAAATTTTTTATAAGATATGTTACTCTACTTTTTCCTATGCTGGCAATTTCTACATATAAAATAATCAGATTTAATTCTATGAGCAAAATCACTCAACTGTGGAAAGTATTATATATACTTCATTCCCTCTTTTAATGTTAACAAAAAATCTTATATATCAGCGAACCAAAGTTTTATAATCCTTAATCCAGTATTAACGCCCAAGACATATTCGATGATATTTGGCCATTATTCGTTATGTTACTCAGTATAGAATTAATAGTTTCAATTTTCTCAAAAATAATAAAGATAATAAGATATTGTCATGTACGAACAAATATTGGAATAAAGATAAAATCCACTTGCGTAAGTTATTAGTTTAATTTTCATAACTTATTTTTTATACTTAAACACAATATACCAACATATCTGACTTTTTCCAATAAGCTCATCTTCTTCTAGCAATGCTGTGCAAAGTTCTCAGCACTTCCAGAATTTTGAGCAGAAAACTCGAAAAAGCAATTTTATTTTCCTAAAATTCGCAAGAGAGACCAAATTTTGAATATCCATACAACAATAAAATAATTAAAACCTTTTTTATCACACGCACAACTGTACAACACGCTAAAACTCAAATTATTATGTTGATTTGAAATAACATATAACTTACTTCAAACTTCCCGGGCAATGGAGCAATGTATGTATTGCAGATCGCCCAAAGAATGATTTCTGTATATAACTATGTATGATTCTGCTAAAGATTTACTAACAAAGATGAGATCCGCCACGTTGCCAATTTTAAGGATCTCATCTTGCCTAGAAATGTAAAATTATATACACATATACGCCTTGCTTGTCAGCGCACACTGGTGGGCCGGAACTACTGGTGTATATAAATTGATAAAAATGAGAAAAACGAGATCCTTCAAAAATTTTGAATTTGAGATCTACGTTATCGTCTTTACCGAATAAACTCGATATACACGCTAAAAAAGGCGCGATCCGAAATCGGATCTCACCTTTCAAAACGGATCTCAACTTGGTAACAATTTATCGCAAAATGATCTCAACTTACCCCTTTTTATATCTATATATATATATATTGTATATCTCTTATTTTTAGGGTGATGAAGAATTAAATGCATTTAAATACAATGAAGAAAAAACATTATCATGGCTTAAGAAAAAAACCGAGAGAGTAGCCGAGATTTTAAAACAGAAAAATATTCATGTAACAAGTGGTGGTGCGGTTTCTGCTACATTTATCAAATCTTCCAGAGGAGATTCACCAGATAATGATGCCTACTTGCGATATGCACATGGTATTGTTTCTGAATACCTAATGGATGATCTCAGTCTAAAATTACTTCAATTCTTAAACCTTCCTGATGATACTCAATGTCAACAGAATTTGAAACGAAAAAATTTTGGAGTATCTGGTTCAGAGGCAAAAAGGGCCAAAATAGAAGATGAAAATAAAAGTAGTACATCAAATGTACTAGACCTAAGTAAACCTGAATCGAAATCAGTGAAAACACCCATCCCTTTTGCAAAAGAAAAAATAAGAGCTAAAACTGCCGGTGGCAGTAAAACTATCAGTTCGTTTTTTAAGAAAACTTAATTTAAAATATTTAAAAGTGTCTGTGAAAATATCTAGATTAAATTTTATAATTTTACAGCTTATCATTAATCATGTTTTGTGGTTAGGCTTTTATCCAGAAATCCGAATGGCATCCCTTTGGTCTCATTTCTTTTTCTGTTTTAAGTAAATGTATTGCTTTACTTTCATTATTTTTTTTGTAAGTAAATATATATTATTTGTGTATTTTGACTTTGAAGCGTGACTGAGTTAACTAGTACAAAAATTAATGCATTTTAATAAAACAGAAAATAGAACAATGTTATAATTATTCATAATCTAAGGTTAATAAATAAAGAAGCAAGCCTTTTTTGTTTTTTTTTTCTTGTATTTTATGTCTCTATAGATCTGTTTATAAATATATGACATATTACAATTAATGTAAAATGTAACATAGTATTGCATTACAATATTTAAAAAGTTGCTAAAAATTTTCGAAATATTCCTTCATTTATAAGGTAAAATAGTAGATTTCAAAAATATTATCAAATTTCTGTACCGATTCGATTCTCTAGGTATGTATTAAGTATTAGTATACAAATTTGTATGTGTATCCAATATTATATGTAAAATGCTAAGTTTATAAGTGAAGATCCTGATTATATCTCTATTTTTGATCAAGGAAAATACGGTAGGGGTTAATTTACTAGTCAAACATACAATAAAAAATATATCTTTGTTTAACACTCAGTTTATTATTTAATAGATAAATTAAATTTATTATTATCGTATTATCGTATCGTATTATATATATACATATATATATATATGACATTGGCTACCAATTTTTCATGATTTGTAAGGTGTAATTCAATGCAGGTCGGGGTATTTGCCCGCTGAGTAGTTGTTTCCTGCAAATCATGTATAATAACAGTATATAGGTTAAGTCCACCAAGGGCTGAAGGTCGCCGCTCTCGGTACTTGCAAAATGGCAAGTCGCTATACACCATGAAGACATCTGTGATGTCTGGTGTATAGTAGCATTAGACCACATGAGAGGATTCACTTACCTCTCACCACTACACCATTTACATTAGTCTGTATAAGACTAGCAGGTTGGCCACTGTCATTTGTCTGCTCCATGACCTATGGCATACTGAGGAGAACTAATAAGTTCGAAACCGGTTTATGTCTGGTCAGGGAGTTGACAAATGACATTGGCTACCAATTTTTCATGATTTGTAAGGTGTAATTCAATGCAGGTCGGGGTATTTGCCCGCTGAGTAGTTGTTTCCTGCAAATCATGTATAATAATGTATATAATGTATAATAACAGTATATAGGTTAAGTCCACCAAGGGCTGAAGGTCGCCGCTCTCGGTACTTGCAAAATGGCAAGTCGCTATACACCATGGAGACATCCCATGCTCTCCGTAATAGTCCATCTATAACCCTAAGGGAATCCCATTGCGCCCATAAAGCCTTCAGTCCAACACTTTTACTGGAAACGTCCTTCCATTCCGGGCGGATTCCTTTTTCTTTCGCCTTCAACATTGGTCCAATTTCATCGTCGTTAAGTTGTTCCTCTCTTAGAACTTCCTTTGTCCAGTCCCTCGGAACCTCTATCTTAACTGCCTTCACTTCTGCTATATCCTGCTGCTTCTTTACATCCTCGGCATTCACTTTCTTAGGGCTCCTCTGGCAACAGTACCCACTTTGCCGCAACTATAACAGCGGATTCTTTTTGTCAGACCTCCAGCACTTCGTTGCTGCTTCGGCTCCTGTTTCGGCGGTTGCGGTTCCTGTTTCAGCTCCGGTCGCAAACTTAATTCGTTTAGTACTTGTGCGACCTTTTCTGTATGTCTGTTAACATAACAATCAATCTCATCTTATCAGAGCGGACTTCCTCTTTCTTTGCAGTGTTTACTTCTCCAGGATTCCATTTTCGATACTGCCGCATCATATGTCCTGGTTTGCTGCACTGATAACACCTTAGCTGTCCATCGCTCTGTTCTCTTTCCTGCTTCCTTGGAGCATCTGGTTTGGTCATCAACTGGCTTATCATTTTGTGCATGTCAGCCATCAAAGATTCCATATTTGATTTTTCTAAATAGTTCTCTTCTTCTACTTTCATGGCTCGTACTCTCGGACTTGGAGTCTCTTTATAAGCGGCTTCAACTTCGAGGGCATGGATCAAGGCTTCGCTACCAGTCTTATCTCGAGATAATCTAAGGACTCGCCTGATCTCCTCATCTCTTATGCCATCGATGAAAGTACCAACTGTTAATTGTTCCTGGAATTCTTTGGGTGCATCTGGGTAAGCCAGGTATGTCAGTCGCTCAACAGCTGCCTCAAAATCTTGTAAACTTTCCCCAGCCTTTTGTGTGTGTGATTTGAGCTGAGTCCGGTATACCTGGGTGAGGTGTTGGTCGCCATATCTTAGATCTAGTGCAGCCTCCAAAACTTTAAAATCCCGTTGCTGCGTCACTGGAATAGTCTGAAGCAACTTGAGGCTTGACCTCTTAATGCTAGCATCAATGCCATAGCCTTGTCTTCATTGCTCCAATTGTTTGCGCATGCTGCTGCCTCAAATTGTCTTTTGTAGGTTGACCAAGAAGCTTGACCATCAAAAGAAGGCGGTTGTAATCGGGGACCTGACGATGATAATACTAGCTGGCCTCCTTGTGCTCTTAACTGTCGCTTAAGTTGTTCTACCTCTCCCTCAACTGCCCGAAATTTTCCTTCTATATCGGTAACTTTCCGTCCGATGCCAGTAACTTTTCCTTTGACTTCAGTTACTTCATCTTCAACCTTATTTACTTTTCCTTTGACATCACTTACTTCTTCTTCGACTGCAGTCACTTTTCCTTCGACGCCAATCACTTTTTGTTCAGCTTTATCTACTTTTTCCTTGACCTCATTAGTGGCTGACAGGATAGCATCTTGTTGCACCTGTATAATTTTTTTCAATTCTTCCTTTTCTTCTTGATGTCGTTTCTCTTGCTTTTCCCTTTCTTCTTGACGTCGTTTCTCTTGTTCTTTTTCCTCTAGCATCATTTTTCTAAATGCAGCTAACATGTCTTGCATTTATTTTTCAGCAGCCATGCTTCTTGTTTCCATTCAAAAACTAACAAACAACACTAACAAGTCTTATTTAAAGTCTATGCCAGGTACAAGTAAAATATTTTCACAAAATTCAGAATAGAATGTTCTATAAATTTTCCCACACTATATAGCACAAATTAGTCTTGTCTAATGTCTATATAACTTTCCAGTTCGACTCACTTCACTATCTCCAGTGGTATCCAAATAGAACACTATGGAACTTTGTCGAATTCTTCAGAAATTCTGTTGCAATTCCGCTTCCGACACCAATTGTTACGCGTTTACAGTCTTCAGTAAACACTCTGTGGGTTCAAATAACTTGCAACAAGAATCTTCACTAACCACTATTTTATTAATCGCTAAAATTACACTAGTAAATACTTAAAAATCACACAACTAACAATAACTTAATCTAATATAAATTCACTACTTTTAAAACACTATGTACTTTACTTTTCTTCTTAAACTTGTCAACTCTTGTCTAACCTAAAAACTCTCTGTCTGTATACTTCACTGAACTGAACTGTAGTCTTTATACTTCACTTCACTAAACTGTATTGTTCCCCCATCTGCTGGATTCACCTCTTTATATATACACTTGGAATTTCCAGAACTCTACATTCTAGAATTCTCCATAGTTTTCTACTATGTACTAGATGACTGTTCGTCAATTGGCTCATAGATGGCGCCACCATACAGGTTTCCTTTCATCTTGAACAGGAACTTAATCACATCTTTCCTCGTTAGAGGGCAGCACATAACACTGCCCCCCTCCTTAAGCCTGAACGTCCCGGTCAGGCAATTCAGATTCCCCAACGTACTTCATACTTCGCCAACCTATCCAAGTGCACGATCTTCATCTTGGACTTCTTACTACGTTGCATTCGGTAAACAACGTCATTGATCCGAGTGATGACTGAATACGGTTCTTCCCAGGGTGGGTGAAGCTTCGGAGATCTTCCCTTCTTTCGCTGTGGGTTATATAGCCAAACCAGATCGCCCTCCTGGAATCCTGCTGAAGTCCCCTTTCGGTCATAGCGAGCCTTCATTCTGTCACTAGCTATGCTAACTTGGTTTCGAACCAACTCGTGGACATTCCTCAGCTGTTGACTAACTTCATCTGCATAGTCATCCACGGACAGTGGCTTCTTATCTGGTGTACCAAACATCAAATCACATGGCAGTCTGATCTCGTGCCCAAATATTACACGAGCCGGTGTCTGTTTAGTAGTCTCATGAATGGCAGCCCTGTATGCTATTAAGAAAAATGGTATATGTCGATCCCAATCTCGCTGGTTCTTGTGAACTACCTTAGAAAGATGTTCCTTCATGGTTTTATTATGTCGTTCCACCATTCCATCTGACTGGGGATGAAGAGGGGTTGTCCGAGTCTTGTGAATGCCCAGCAACTCACAAATTTTCTGAAATACCCCCGACTCAAAGTTTCTCCCTTGATCGGAATGTAGGTCCAGGGGTACACCAAATCGGCATGCAAGGTTATCCACCAGAACTCGAGCAACAGTAACTGCTTCCTGATTTGGAATGGCATAGGCTTCCGGCCATTTACTAAAATAGTCCATAGCGACCAGGATGTATTTATTCCCATCATCTGTCACAGGGAATGGGCCCGTTACATCTATAGTAATCGTCTCAAAAGGAGCTCCGACGTTATATTGCTTCATTTGGCCCCTGCTCTTCGTCTGTGGCCCTTTGGTGGCTGCACAAACCTTGCATTTGCGGCACCAAGCCTCCACATCTTGACGGCTATTGATCCAATAAAATCGTTCCCGTACTTTAGCCAGTGTCTTATTCATACCAAAATGTCCCCCGGACACTCCGTCATGTATTTCCTGAAGTACTTTTGGGATCCGACAGCTGGGTATCACTAGACGCATGGTAACTTCCTTCCCATCTGGACTTTCCCATGCTCTTTTTAATAGTCCATCTACAACCTTAAGGGAGTCCCATTGTGCCCACAATGCCTTCAGCTCCACACTTTTGTCCGAAACATCCTTCCATTCCGGTCGTGTTCCTTTTTCTTTTGCCCTTAATATAGGACCAATTACGCTGTCATCCATTTGTTGTCGTCTTAGAACTTCCTTTGTCCAATCATCTGGAACATCTACCTGAACTGTGTTTACTATTACCGTGCCCTGTGCTTTTTCAACCCGATAGCAGTGCTTGCAGTCATCTTTGCACGGTCTTCTTGACAGAGCATCTGCATTTTTATGAGACTTTCCAGGTCGGTGTTCGATTGTGAGGTCATATTGCTGCAGTCTTTCTATCCAGCGAGCCAGTTGACCCAGTGGAGTTTTCAGCTGCAGTAGCCATTTTAATGCAGCATGGTCGGTCCTGATTTTGAAATGTTGGCCATAGAGGTACTTGTGAAAATGGTCCACGGACTTAACAATGGCCAATAGTTCCTTCCTTGTTACACAATAATTCCTCTCTGGTTTGGACAGTACCTTACTGAAATACTCGATTACTTTTTCCTCTCCATTTTGGACTTGAGATAGTACACATCCAATTGCGGAGTTGCTAGCATCCGTGTCAAGAATATAGAGGCCCTTTTGTTGGGGATATGCTAGCACAGGACTACTGCATAACGCTGCTTTCAGCTTCTTCCATGATGTTTCACACTCCGGTGTCCACTGATATTTAACTTTCTCCTCCGTTAGCTGGTGTAGTGGCTTTGCTATATCCGCAAATCCTTCCACAAAACGTCTATAGTAAGTGCAGAGGCCAAGAAAGCTTCGTAATTCGTGAACATTTGAAGGTCTTGGCCAATCACGTACGGCAGAAATCTTGTCCGGGTCTGTCTGTATAGCCTCCGAAGATACGACATGTCCAAGGAATTTCACTTCTTTTTGGAATAGTAGACACTTCTTTGGATTCAACTTTAGGTGTGCATTTCTGATTCTCCCAAATACTTCTTGAAGATTTTCCAAATGTTCCCTGAAGTTTCGTCCCATAACCATTACGTCATCAAGATAAACTAAGCACGTCTTCCAAGTTAGTCCTCGGAGTACAAATTCCATCAATCTTTCAAAAGTAGCTGGCGCATTGCAAAGTCCAAAAGGCAGCACGGTGAATTGATATAAACCACTACCTGTTGAGAAGGCAGTCTTTTCCTTGTCGTCAGGGTGAAGCCCCACCTGCCATTACCCACTTCGAAGGTCTAGAGTTGAAAACCATTGTGACCCTGCCAGCGTACTTAATGTATCGTCAATTCGTGGTAGTGGATAGCTGTCTTTCTTCGTAACATCATTCAGCTTCCGGTAGTCGACACAAAATCTCAAAGTTCCGTCCTTCTTGGCAACTAAAACTACCGGTGATGACCAGGGACTGGTTGATTCCTCAATTACTCCATCTTGTAGCATCTTTTGAACCATCGCAGCAGCTTCCTGCTGTTTAGCTAGTGGCAACGTCCTAGGTTGTTGGCGGATTGCGGCTGAATCACCAGTGTCTATCCGATGCTGTACTATATCAGTTTTCGTGAGGATGTCTGTGTTTTTGGCAAATACCGCGCTTTCTTTCTCCAAAAACTTGATTGCCTCTCTACGTTCATCCTCAGATAGGTGTTCAAACTGGGAACTCAACAAAGTCACAACTTCCCTGTCTACACTGGTTGGCGAACATTTCTCCCCTTGTTCCTCGCACCTTGCTATCCACTGGACTGGTTCGTAGGATCCTATTGCCTCGCCTTCCTTGAAAGTTACCGAGTGGGAATTTAAATTAGCCACTCTAATTGGAATTTTGTCTTTTGTCCGGGTCAGAGTTCTTGCTAAGATTACGTTTTCTGTCTTAATTGAATCATCTTTTTCAACAAGGCCAACACGGTATCCACCAGAGTTTCCTTCCAGAATGGCCTCGATTATTTGTTCTGAACGGACAGGAATCTTGATTGTCTGAGCCGTCAGTAGCCTCACTTTTTGAAATCGGTCATTTGCTGTTGACAAAATAAATTCTTCATTTCCAATCTCTAGAACTCGTTCTACCACGTCAAGTATAAATTGATCTTGTACTCCCATAACATCCAGCCCCAAAATGAAATCATCAGTGATGTCAGCCACAATAACCCTATGACTAAAGCACAGGCGTCCAAACTGCAGATCTAGGTCAACTTCTCCATGAACCGTTACCCTGTCTCCTGTGGCTGTTCGAACGACCAATCCATTTTGGCTTTTATCAACTTTTATTCCTGATAAAAATCTGGGTCGCACTATTGATGACGTGGCACCTGTGTCGATAGTGGAGATACATCTCCGTTTGTTTACATAGCCATCCAACAGCAGACTACTCGGGACTCTTCTAGCCTCCAAGGTGCTAGCTATCTTTAGTTTTCCTGCGGCTCTTCAGTCGTTGCGGCATTTACTCTCTCAGGGCTCCGCTGCCGACAGTTTCGCTTAATATGCCCTGTTTTGCCGCACTTATAACAACGAATCAACTTCCTTGGCTGTTCATCACTCTGTTCTCTTTCCTGCTTCCTTGGAGCATCTGGTTTTGTCATCAACTGGCTTATCATTTTGTGCATGTCAGCCATCAAAGATTCCATATTTGATTTTTCTAAATGATCCTCTTCTTCTACCTTCATGGCTCGTACTCTCGGACGTGCAGTCTCTTTGTAAGCGGCTTCAACCTCGAGGGCATGGATCAAGGCTTCACTACCAGTCTTATCTCGAGATAATCTAAGGACTCGCCTGATCTCCTCGTCTCTTATGCCATCAATGAAAGTACCAACCGTTAATTGATCCTGGAATTCTTTGGGCGCATCCGGGTAAGCCAGGTATGTCAGTCGCTCAACAGCTGCTTCAAAATCTTGTAAACACCTTTTGTGTGCGTGATTTGAGCTGAGTCCGGTATACTTGGGCGAGGTGTTGGTCGCCATACCTTAGATCTAGTGCAGCCTCCAAAACTTTAAAATCCCTTTGCTGCGTCACTGGGATGGTCTGAAGCAACTCTGAGGCTTGACCTCTTAATGCTAGCACCAATGCCATAGCTTTGTCTTCGTTACTCCAATTGTTTGCGTATGCCGCTG
The DNA here is from genome assembly GCA_963675555.1 of Leptura quadrifasciata. Lineage (NCBI taxonomy): Eukaryota > Metazoa > Arthropoda > Insecta > Coleoptera > Cerambycidae > Leptura > Leptura quadrifasciata. The sequence goes on along the minus strand of OY776676.1, from coordinate 78,744,272 downwards.
CCTCAAATTGTCTTTTATAGGTTGACCAAGAAGTTTGACCATCAAAGGAAGGCGGTTGTAATCGAGGACCTGATGATGATAATACCAGCTGGCCTCCTTGTTCTCTTAACAGTCGCTTAAGTCGCTCTACCTCTCCTTCAACTGCACGAAATTTTCCTTCTATATCGGTAACTTTCCCTTCGACGCCAGTAACTTTCCCTTCGACGCCAGTAACTTTCCCTTCGACACCAGTAACTTTTTCTTCAACACCAGTAACTTTTTCTTCGACACCAGTAACTTTTCCTTTGACTTCAGATACTTCCTCTTCAACCTTATTTACTTTTCCTTTGACATCACATATTTCAGTCTTTATGTTGCCCATATCCTCTTTAATTTAACTTTTGAGGTCTTCAGTTGCCGAAAGGATAACATCTTGTTGCCCCTGTATAATTTTCCTTAATTCTTCTTCACGTTTCTCTTGTTCTTCTTTTTCTTCCAGACGTTGTCTTTCTTGTTCTTCTTTTTCCTCCTGACGGCGTCTTTCTTGTTCTTCTTTTTCTTGTAGTTTTTCTTTCTGACGTCGTCTTTCTTGTTCTTCTTGACGTCTTTCTTGTTCTTCTTTATCTTCTTGACGTCGTTTCTCTTGTTCTTCTAGCATCATTTTGCTAAATGCAGCTAACATGTCTTGCATTTGTTTTTCAGCAGCCATGCTTCTTGTTTCCATTCAAAAACTAACAAACAACACTAACAAGTCTTATTTAAAGTTATATCACTTTCCAGTTCGACTCACTTCACTATCTCCAGTGGTTTCCAAATAGAACACTATGGAACTTTGTCGAATTCTTCAGAAATTCTGTTGCAATTCCGCTTCCGACACCAATTGTTACGTGCTTACAGTTTTCAGTAAACACTCTGTGGGTTTAAATAACTTGCAACAAGAATTTTCACAAACCACTGATTTATTTAATCACTAAAATTACACTAGTAAATACTTAAAACTCACGCAACTAATAATAACTTAATCTAATATAAATTCACTACTTTTAAAACACTATGTACTTTACTTTTCTTCCTAAACTTGTCAACTCTTGTCTAACCTAAAAACTCTGTCTGTTTACTTCACTCAACTGAACTGTAGTCTTTATACTTCACTTCACTAAACTGTATTGTTCCCCCATCTGCTGGATTCACCTCTTTATATATACACTTGGAATTTCCAGAACTCTATATTCTAGAATTCTCCATAGTTTTCTACTATGTACTAGATGACTGTTCGTCAATTGGCTCATAGATGGCGCCACCATACAGGTTTCCTTTCATCTTGAACAGGAACTTAATCACATCTTTCCTCGTTAGAGGGCAGCACATAACACTGCCCCCCTCCTTAAGCCTGAACGTCCCGGTCAGGCAATTCAGATTCCCCAACGTACTTCATACTTCGCCAACCTATCCAAGTGCACGATCTTCATCTTGGACTTCTTACTACGTTGAATTCGGTAAACAACGTCATTGATCCGAGTGATGACTGAATACGGTCCTTCCCAGGGTGGGTGAAGCTTCGGAGATCTTCCCTTCTTTCGCTGTGGGTTATATAGCCAAACCAGATCGCCCTCCTGGAATCCTGCTGAAGTCCCCTTTCGGTCATAGCGAGCCTTCATTCTGTCACTAGCTATGCTAACTTGGTTTCGAACCAACTCGTGGACATTCCTCAGCTGTTGACTAACTTCATCTGCATAGTCATCCACGGACAGTGGCTTCTTATCTGGTGTACCAAACATCAAATCACATGGCAGTCTGATCTCGTGCCCAAATATTACACGAGCCGGTGTCTGTTTAGTAGTCTCATGAATGGCAGCCCTGTATGCTATTAAGAAAAATGGTGTATGTCGATCCCAATCTCGCTGGTTCTTGTGAACTACCTTAGAAAGATGTTCCTTCATGGTTTTATTATGTCGTTCCACCATTCCATCTGACTGGGGATGAAGAGGGGTTGTCCGAGTCTTGTGAATGCCCAGCAACTCACAAATTTTCTGAAATACCCCCGACTCAAAGTTTCTCCCTTGATCGGAATGTAGGTCCAGGGGTACACCAAATCGGCATGCAAGGTTATCCACCAGAACTCGAGCAACAGTAACTGCTTCCTGATTTGGAATGGCATAGGCTTCCGGCCATTTACTAAAATAGTCCATAGCGACCAGGATGTATTTATTCCCATCATCTGTCACAGGGAATGGGCCCGTTACATCTATAGTAATCGTCTCAAAAGGAGCTCCGACGTTATATTGCTTCATTTGGCCCCTGCTCTTCGTCTGTGGCCCTTTGGTGGCTGCACGAACCTTGCATTTGCGGCACCAAGCCTCCACATCTTGACGGCTATTGATCCAATAAAATCGTTCCCGTACTTTAGCCAGTGTCTTATTCATACCAAAATGTCCCCCGGACACTCCGTCATGTATTTCCTGAAGTACTTTTGGGATCCGACAGCTGGGTATCACTAGACGCATGGTAACTTCCTTCCCATCTGGACTTTCCCATGCTCTTTTTAATAGTCCATCTACAACCTTAAGGGAGTCCCATTGTGCCCACAATGCCTTCAGCTCCACACTTTTGTCCGAAACATCCTTCCATTCCGGTCGTGTTCCTTTTTCTTTTGCCCTTAATATAGGACCAATTACGCTGTCATCCATTTGTTCTCGTCTTAGAACTTCCTTTGTCCAATCATCTGGAACATCTACCTGAACTGTGTTTACTATTACCGTGCCCTGTGCTTTTTCAACCCGATAGCAGTGCTTGCAGTCATCTTTGCACGGTCTTCTTGACAGAGCATCTGCATTTTTATGAGACTTTCCAGGTCGGTGTTCGATTGTGAGGTCATATTGCTGCAGTCTTTCTATCCAGCGAGCCAGTTGGCCTTCTGAAGTTTTCAGCTGCAGTAGCCATTTTAATGCAGCATGGTCGGTCCTGATTTTGAAATGTTGGCCATAGAGGTACTTGTGAAAATGGTCCACGGACTTAACAATGGCCAATAGTTCCTTCCTTGTTACACAATAATTCCTCTCTGGTTTGGACAGTACCTTACTGAAATACTCGATTACTTTTTCCTCTCCATTTTGGACTTGAGATAGTACACATCCAATTGCGGAGTTGCTAGCATCCGTGTCAAGAATATAGAGGCCCTTTTGTTGGGGATATGCTAGCACAGGACTACTGCATAACGCTGCTTTCAGCTTCTTCCATGATGTTTCACACTCCGGTGTCCACTGATATTTAACTTTCTCCTCCGTTAGCTGGTGTAGTGGCTTTGCTATATCCGCAAATCCTTCCACAAAACGTCTATAGTAAGTGCAGAGGCCAAGAAAGCTTCGTAATTCGTGAACATTTGAAGGTCTTGGCCAATCACGTACGGCAGAAATCTTGTCCGGGTCTGTCTGTATAGCCTCCGAAGATACGACATGTCCAAGGAATTTCACTTCTTTTTGGAATAGTAGACACTTCTTTGGATTCAACTTTAGGTGTGCATTTCTGATTCTCCCAAATACTTCTTGAAGATTTTCCAAATGTTCCCTGAAGTTTCGTCCCATAACCATTACGTCATCAAGATAAACTAAGCACGTCTTCCAAGTTAGTCCTCGGAGTACAAATTCCATCAATCTTTCAAAAGTAGCTGGCGCATTGCAAAGTCCAAAAGGCATCACGGTGAATTGATATAAACCACTACCTGTTGAGAAGGCAGTCTTTTCCTTGTCGTCAGGGTGAAGTCCCACCTGCCATTACCCACTTCGAAGGTCTAGAGTTGAAAACCATTGTGACCCTGCCAGCGTACTTAATGTATCGTCAATTCGTGGTAGTGGATAGCTGTCTTTCTTCGTAACATCATTCAGCTTCCGGTAGTCGACACAAAATCTCAAAGTTCCGTCCTTCTTGGCAACTAAAACTACCGGTGATGACCAGGGACTGGTTGATTCCTCAATTACTCCATCTTGTAGCATCTTTTGAACCATCGCAGCAGCTTCCTGCTGTTTAGCTAGTGGCAACGTCCTAGGTTGTTGGCGGATTGCGGCTGAATCACCAGTGTCTATCCGATGCTGTACTATATCAGTTTCCGTGAGGATGTCTGTGTTTTTGGCAAATACCGCGCTTTCTTTCTCCAAAAACTTGATTGCCTCTCTACGTTCATCCTCAGATAGGTGTTCAAACTGGGAACTCAACAAAGTCACAACTTCCCTGTCTACACTGGTTGGCGAACATTTCTCCCCTTGTTCCTCGCACCTTGCTATCCACTGGACTGGTTCGTAGGATCCTATTGCCTCGCCTTCCTTGAAAGTTACCGAGTGGGAATTTAAATTAGCCACTCTAATTGGAATTTTGTCTTTTGTCCGGGTCAGAGTTCTTGCTAAGATTACGTTTTCTGTCTTAATTGAATCATCTTTTTCAACAAGGCCAACACGGTATCCACCAGAGTTTCCTTCCAGAATGGCCTCGATTATTTGTTCTGAACGGACAGGAATCTTGATTGTCTGAGCCGTCAGTAGCCTCACTTTTTGAAATCGGTCATTTGCTGTTGACAAAATAAATTCTTCATTTCCAATCTCTAGAACTCGTTCTACCACGTCAAGTATAAATTGATCTTGTACTCCCATAACATCCAGCCCCAAAATGAAATCATCAGTGATGTCAGCCACAATAACCCTATGACTAAAGCACAGGCGTCCAAACTGCAGATCTAGGTCAACTTCTCCATGAACCGTTACCCTGTCTCCTGTGGCTGTTCGAACGACCAATCCATTTTGGCTTTTATCAACTTTTATTCCTGATAAAAATCTGGGTCGCACTATTGATGACGTGGCACCTGTGTCGATAGTGGAGATACATCTCCGTTTGTTTACATAGCCATCCAACAGCAGACTACTCGGGACTCTTCTAGCCTCCAAGGTGCTAGCTATCTTTAGTTTTCCTGCGGCTCTTCAGTCGTTGCGGCATTTACTCTCTCAGGGCTCCGCTGCCGACAGTTTCGCTTAATATGCCCTGTTTTGCCGCACTTATAACAACGAATCAACTTCCTTGGCTGTTCATCACTCTGTTCTCTTTCCTGCTTCCTTGGAGCATCTGGTTTTGTCATCAACTGGCTTATCATTTTGTGCATGTCAGCCATCAAAGATTCCATATTTGATTTTTCTAAATGATCCTCTTCTTCTACCTTCATGGCTCGTACTCTCGGACGTGCAGTCTCTTTGTAAGCGGCTTCAACCTCGAGGGCATGGATCAAGGCTTCACTACCAGTCTTATCTCGAGATAATCTAAGGACTCGCCTGATCTCCTCGTCTCTTATGCCATCAATGAAAGTACCAACCGTTAATTGATCCTGGAATTCTTTGGGCGCATCCGGGTAAGCCAGGTATGTCAGTCGCTCAACAGCTGCTTCAAAATCTTGTAAACACCTTTTGTGTGCGTGATTTGAGCTGAGTCCGGTATACTTGGGCGAGGTGTTGGTCGCCATACCTTAGATCTAGTGCAGCCTCCAAAACTTTAAAATCCCTTTGCTGCGTCACTGGGATGGTCTGAAGCAACTCTGAGGCTTGACCTCTTAATGCTAGCACCAATGCCATAGCTTTGTCTTCGTTACTCCAATTGTTTGCGTATGCCGCTGCCTCAAATTGTCTTTTATAGGTTGACCAAGAAGTTTGACCATCAAAGGAAGGCGGTTGTAATCGAGGACCTGATGATGATAATACCAGCTGGCCTCCTTGTTCTCTTAACAGTCGCTTAAGTCGCTCTACCTCTCCTTCAACTGCACGAAATTTTCCTTCTATATCGGTAACTTTCCCTTCGACGCCAGTAACTTTCCCTTCGACACCAGTAACTTTTTCTTCAACACCAGTAACTTTTTCTTCGACACCAGTAACTTTTTCTTTGACTTCAGATACTTCCTCTTCAACCTTATTTACTTTTCCTTTGACATCACATATTTCAGTCTTTATGTTGCCCATATCCTCTTTAATTTAACTTTTGAGGTCTTCAGTTGCCGAAAGGATAACATCTTGTTGCCCCTGTATAATTTTCCTTAATTCTTCTTCACGTTTCTCTTGTTCTTCTTTTTCTTCCAGACGTTGTCTTTCTTGTTCTTCTTTTTCCTCCTGACGGCGTCTTTCTTGTTCTTCTTTTTCTTCTAGTTTTTCTTTCTGACGTCGTCTTTCTTGTTCTTCTTGACGTCTTTCTTGTTCTTCTTTATCTTCTTGACGTCGTTTCTCTTGTTCTTCTAGCATCATTTTGCTAAATGCAGCTAACATGTCTTGCATTTGTTTTTCAGCAGCCATGCTTCTTGTTTCCATTCAAAAACTAACAAACAACACTAACAAGTCTTATTTAAAGTTATATCACTTTCCAGTTCGACTCACTTCACTATCTCCAGTGGTTTCCAAATAGAACACTATGGAACTTTGTCGAATTCTTCAGAAATTCTGTTGCAATTCCGCTTCCGACACCAATTGTTACGTGCTTACAGTTTTCAGTAAACACTCTGTGGGTTTAAATAACTTGCAACAAGAATTTTCACAAACCACTGATTTATTTAATCACTAAAATTACACTAGTAAATACTTAAAACTCACGCAACTAATAATAACTTAATCTAATATAAATTCACTACTTTTAAAACACTATGTACTTTACTTTTCTTCCTAAACTTGTCAACTCTTGTCTAACCTAAAAACTCTGTCTGTTTACTTCACTCAACTGAACTGTAGTCTTTATACTTCACTTCACTAAACTGTATTGTTCCCCCATCTGCTGGATTCACCTCTTTATATATACACTTGGAATTTCCAGAACTCTATATTCTAGAATTCTCCATAGTTTTCTACTATGTACTAGATGACTGTTCGTCAATTGGCTCATAGATGGCGCCACCATACAGGTTTCCTTTCATCTTGAACAGGAACTTAATCACATCTTTCCTCGTTAGAGGGCAGCACATAACAATAATCACATCTACGTTCGGAAGAGTATGTGAATCTCCTTTCTGGAAACCCTCCTCCATATTTGACAACAATAAACAAACTCTATTTGACGTTCTAAATAGTAAAGGCACTGTTACTTCCGTGAATTCAAACTTTGTTCTAACGAGAACGACAGTAATGGCACAGAGTAAACCTAACTTTACTAAAATAAAGCAAGCAATTTCTATGGTCGCTGCTGTTGTTCTGATTAACTTTTTCAACCAAGGTTCTAATATTGTTATTATTGGGTAGAAATCTTTATTTTTCACTACTTTTAATGTATATTAATTTTTTTATGAACAGACCTATTGAGAAATGTACTCAAGGTGACAGATTTGATGGGCAGATTTGTCGAATTTCGAAAATAGTGCGTTGACCAAAGGTTTATGATCACTAACATGTGAAGATCCGGCCTTCTAGCATATATCTGAAATATTGCAAAGTATAAAGGTAGTAATTCTCTGTCAAAGGTAGAATATTCCTTCTGCATGTCAGATATCTTCTCGAGAAAAACGCTAAAGGACTAGAAATATTATGTAAACGCTGTTCCAAAATTGCTCCCATAGATGTACTAGAACAGATACGGTAAGCAAAGCTTGATCATTATATGCAGGGTGTGATAAAATTGCAGCGCTAGCAATTTTGTCCTTGACCAATGAAAAAACAATGTCACATTCTGATGGCCAACGAGAGTAAGTCTAAAGCTAAAGAGGTGCTTAAATTATGCAAGGGTTCCAAAATTGGATGAAATTAGGTACAAAACGATGATAAAAAGTAACCATGCCTATGAAATGCTGAAGTCGTTTTAACGCTGTGGGAATAGGAAAATTTTTAATTACTGTAATGCGCTCTGTCGTAGGGCGAATCCCTTCAGATGAAACATGACGTCCGAGGAAATCGAGAGAAACTGCGCTAAAAACGCATTTTGAAGGTTTCACATTAACACCATCATAGATAGCTCTCTAAACGCTGGAAAAAGGTACGCAAGTGTTGCAAATGTTCATCACGAGATTAACTTGCGACGAGTATAGTGATATCATCCAGGTAAGTAAAGACGAACGGTAAATCTTTTAAGACTTCATTCATGAAACGTTGGAACATTTGGCCGGCATTCCTGAGGCCACAAGGCATCCTATGAAACTGGAAAAGGCCAAAAGGAGTAGTTGCCACAGTTTTATAAATCAGCTTTGGCAACCGGAATTTGATGATACGCACGTATCAAATCAATTTTAGGAAATATGGTGCAACCATGCAAATGAGCATTAAAGTCATGAATATGGGGCAAGGGATACTGGTCTGGGACAGTGCAGCGTTTCACTGATGGTAATCTCCGCAAGGATGCCAGTCGTTCGGCTCTTTCTTAGGTACCATAGTGGCGATGAGACAGATGATGATGAAGAAAAACAAATCCCTAACTCGGTCATTTGTTTAAATTCATTCTTCGTAATATTCAATTTAATATGATCTAGTCTCCAAGGGCGACAAAAAGATAAGCAACCTTCAGTAACTATGTGGTGTTGGACGTCATGATTGATAGGGGGAAACCAATCTGGGGTACTAGACAATTTAGGAACAAGACAATAAACTCATTAGAGACTGCAAATAATTTCAGAGTAGTCATTGATATATCAAAATGACCAGATGGTCATGTGATGTATAAGATATACAGTTAATGGATAATAAGGTTTTGCTATCCAATAAACGTTTGTGTTTAAGGTCGACTACCAAACCGAAATACTTAAGAAAATCTGCACTTAAGATAGGAAACTGTATATTTCATATTTGCAATATTAAAACGAAAGAAAAATTTCTACGCAAATTTAAGTTAACAGTAATAAGTTTCTTACCGTAAGTGGCAATCTCGGTTCCATTAGCTGCAGACAATGTAAGGTCATGATTTTGTGTAAGATCTGAAAATGCATTCCGCGGAATCATCTGAACCAGTATCAACAAGGAAACGTAAATTATTAGTAGAATCATAGAGAAATATTCGCGATCTATGAGCAGATTGAGTCTTGGGCAACAAATTTTGAATTGAAAATGCATCAAGGACCTGAACATCTTCTAGCATCATTTTGGTACAACTGGTGATAGTAACAAGTAGTCTTGTTTGAGGAGTCAAAAATTCGACGAGATTCGCGTCCTCGAGCGGGAACGGTTACAATTTCGACAATTTGAGGAATTCGAACGATTAACACGAAACATCGAGTCATTGGTCCTACTAATCTGACTAACGCCTAGGCTATGAGTAAGTTTAGTAAAAGTTAATTCTAACGAATTTAAACGTTTAACAATATCCGTAATGCTAGAATTACCAGACGAGTTAAATACAGAATTAGTTTCAAATCAATTAGGAGGAATAAACTAGAAACAAACGCAAACTTCGAAGGCCTTATCCGCAATATTTAAAACCTCTTCTATACCAGTTTTCCTGATGTAATAGCTATACAGATTGGTTTGGGTAGACGACGCTGCCAGAGCCGAAGTAATAATTTGGAGCTTACCATTTCGGAAATGCCAACTATACTCGACATATGTTATTAGGCGTGTTTTATTGCTAGTTCAAATCTACTCTTACGAGTAGTAATTTTGATGTGTCAATAAAACGATTCATCAATGTTTTTACAGTACTTTTGCGACTGTGGATTTAGTGTAATGCTTGTGGAATTTGTAATTTGATTTTCGAGAAACGAAAACTTTTATCATGAATCAGAATAATAAGGTACTTCTTGTAGCTGCTACTGTGGCATCAATTTTGATAATTTTCGAAAGCTGAACGCAACGGTGATTTTTAATAAGCAATGAATGAATGAAACAGGCTGACTGATGTGTAAAATTTCATGTGTTTTTGAGATCATGTCAGAGACTAATGACCATATCACATAGGCAAGTTATTGCTAAGTGGATGATTTACACCTCAGTGATGAGTAATCTCTTAATAAATAATGACTAAAACGAAAGAGTATGTAAACTTAATCACCCACCCCTTATATTCATGATTTATTACTTCGTTATAATATGCAATTTACATTATGGGTCGCGTGCGTTGACGTCATAGCACTTACACATAAACAAATTAATTTACAGACATATAATAATACAACAATGATAATAAACCACTTTATTGAATAAAATGTCAATATATGAAATAAAAAGAGTATGTTATATTATATTTAGGTATATATATACTAAGTAAAATTTAGCCTCATGGTTATTCCTAACTCAACTTTCAAAATCATAGACGGATTATTTAGATAATATACATTACGATACTACATAAGAAAAATGTGCACTAACAAAAAATATTTGTTAAAAACAATCAAACCAACATAAATTTCTAATTTTACCATGTGTTTATTGTTTGCTCTAGCTGCGATTCTTAAGTCCCGAGCACTTTCGCATCTGGGTTTCAATTTGTATCCCATGTGGAGAGACGGTACCCAAGTTGGGTTGTTTTGATCATGTAGATCGGCACTTTTACCTGCAACACGAACCTTAATTAAAAACAAATTCTTTATATTAACGCGTAATAACTCACCACTAACAAAATGCTTGGAACACACATTTGCATATTTAATTTTATTGTAACCATATTTGACGCCTCTTAACCAAACTTGCTTCGAGTCGAAAACGGATGATATTTTGAAAAAACTAAGTTTATTTAGGGTTGCTACACTCCCACAATTCACATCACAGCAAAAACTTGGCATTTTGTACGATAAATATCCACAAAAACACAAATATTACGAACAATGGAGTAGCATCAGTGATATCATCATTTGACAGCCTGAAAACGGTTAAGTGGATTGTTGAAGAATTTGACATAAGAGCAAGTCTTAGTTTGTGATCGATTCTAAAATTAGTGGTACATAATTTTAATAACAAATTAGTGTGGAGACATTTATTAACGTTTTTTTAAAAGCCTAGTGTGAAAGAAATTTCGATACATATCGTATCAGTGCTATTATTGGAAAAGAAAAATTTGTTGTCAGGTATGTTAACATCCCTGTTAAATCGTAAATTGTAAATATAAGCATTAATAACGCTAATAATTTAGTTTTTCGGTTTTTTTGTTAAGTAGGTATATTGTATAACTTATTTGCTTAAATATTCATTTAATATATGTATTCATAGATTTGGTATAAGCTAATATTGACAGAATTAGTAGTAATTTCTATTTATTAATATTAATGGTTTTGTAAAAGATTAATATCCATTGCTGTGAAATTTATATTTTCCGACAATATTACTAATTCCCTGCCAAAAATGGCATATAGAAACATGTCCAAAGTAGTTCAAAATGTATATTTTTCTATGAACATGACGAAGATCTATGTAGATGACGATAACAGTTTTACATATGAGTTTCTATGCCATTCTATTGCACAACGACTTCCCATCATATTGAGGAAGAATATCTCTTGGAATCTTTATGGTTATTGATATGACTGTATGTGGAATCGACTAATTTCGTTCAAAAACTGATATCGGTCTCATAGAACCTTATAGCTTTATTTTCATCTGTTTCTATGAGCATTTTTTGGCAGGGTTGTACTTGAAGGTCAAAAGTTTCTAATGAGTGAATTTGTTACCATTTTAGAAACAGAATGTCGACGACGGCTGTTGTGTGCACTAATCGATGGAATCGAAAAAGAACAGTCAGATTTTTGGGATTTCCATCTGCTCAAACCAGACGACAAGTAGATAGAGCTTGCAAGAATAGAAATACGTACTCGGCCCAGCAGCGTTCTGTAGACGATTTTTTCAAATCGAAAATAAAAAATGCAAGAATATGTTCCAGACATTTTGTTATGGGTATATGATAGTTTTTACATGATTTATAACATACCTAATATTGCAATGTTGACAGTGAATTTGCCTATTTAATCAAAATAGGATGCATAAATGTTCTTAAAATTTCACTTAAAGTGTAGACTGTTCTTAAGATGATATGTAGGTAACGTTTTTTTTTAAGTACGCTTTACATATTATTTTAACATGTATTCTATTATATTGACTTGTGTAAAAAAGTATTGTTAATAACAAAAATAAAACTGATTGAATATGTAGTTATATGGTTATTAATTACATCCTCCTCCAGTAACGTGCGAAAATAGACATAGTTTTGGGTTGATAAATGAAGGTAGGTTTTAAGATCAAATCAGAATTTAAACTGAGTGCACTAAACAATGCAAAATACATGAACAATGAAAAATAAAACCCTAACTTTTTGAAAAACTTCGTTGAATTTTCAACGTATCTGAACATTTTTAAATCCAAGAAGAAAAAACGATGAATATATTAAATGTAGATAGAGCAGCATAGAGCAAAATACTTTATTTTATAGCAATACATAGTGGTTTCGTTGCTTTTATTAATATATTCTACATGTAAACTTAGGAGACATACATCTTTATATACATTATATAAAGCCATTAACTTCTTAAATACCATAACTGCATAATTTACAAATGTATAGATTACATAAAAATCTTTGTGAAATGCCAAAGCGCACAGCATACTCTAAGCATCTGGCCTTGTTTTTTAATACTACAGCCATATGAATGTTCTTATTACTGAGTTCTATTCAATAAACCAATATATCCGTCACAGACGTATCCTCATACAGTCATACAACAATCCAAGGCTTAAGTGCTGCTTTTGACACTCTCTGAGAATGCCGAACCTAAAACAAAAATTATATTCATCCTTAACCCATTTTAATAATATTCTAATGCTTGAAAAACAGTAATTTGTGATTAAACATTGCAGACAAAAGTAATATACTTTGATAATAAACGTTAAATTTCATACAGATCTACACTTACATTACCAACAATGAGATATCGTTCGCTTATTTTTTTTTTGCCCCCAGAGATTCTATCCATTTACAGGCAAGCTGGGCAAAGGCATCTAAACTTTTACATGCTCTAATTTCATCATTGGTCATAGGGCTCGTTCGAAATAATAAATAATCCATCACCACACTTTTAGAAATCTTTGGGATATCATCTAAAGATGCTGTCAAATCTGCCACTTTTAAACTATATGGATCAACGCCATTAATATACTCTAACTTAAAAATATAATTTGGTGACTACTGAAATGAAGTGTATAGATCAAATTTCAATGAATTTAACAATCTTAATTGCTAAAATTAACTCACCATTTCGAAAATAAAAACCTGTTGACAGTACGGAAAAAAAAAGTCGGTTAAAAAACACAAATAAAACACAAAATTAAAGTCAGTTCAACAAATCACCAAACGTATTAGTAAAAGGAAACACTGACTGTTAATTTTACACAAAAAAAGCTTTTAAAAAAGCTCAGAAATTCTTTAAAATTTGGGATAACTAAATGACCGTAAATGTCGCAAAAACTTATCTATCCACTGAACTGAAGTTGCAGCTCGGTTGTGACGTCAGCTGATACTACCTCATAACCCGCATCCAGACACATCTAGTAGTGTGCCAAGTACTCCAGTTGATCGTTCATCAACACCTCTACCATCGTATACCAAATCTGGGGGATTCAGACGCCAAAGTTCAATTTTTAAAAAATTGTGTCAAGAAGATACAACCCCAAGGAAGAAAGTTATGTTTAAGGTAATTTCAAAAAAGGCAGATCACATACGAAAATTAAAAAAGTTGTGTAAAGAGCGAGCAAATAAAATAAAAGAAATGTGTGACCTGAGTAACTCTGATGTTGTCAGAAATATTTTTAAGGACCTAAAGTCAAGTACTGTTGACTTTTTAATATCTCAACTACACTGCAAAACCATATATTTCATCAGGTCCAGCGGCGGGATTCTAAGTTGCTATCGTATTAAGTCGATACGATACTACTGGTTCTAAGTACGTATCTTATAACAATTTTAACTCTTAATCGACAGAATACGCTCGATACCAAAGAAGTTATTGTTTCAGTCTTACGATATTATAACAGTTTACTCTATAACAACTTAGAATTTCAAACGACACGTGTTTGAAATTCGTTGCTATCATATCGATTCGATAGGAACTTAGAATCCGGCCACTGTAGTCATGTTTGCCTTGAGTTTTTTTTATTGAGGTACTAACCTCGTCATCACTGAAAATTCGAATTTGGAGAACATTGTTATCATGTAAGAGGTTGCAAGGCGAGTATTTACTACAATTAATAAATGTACACGAAAAGAAATTAGCAAGAGAGTTATTGTAAAATATAAATATGGTTCTCTTGATATTGATAATTTAATTGAATATAATAAAATAAAAGTGCCTTAAATATTAATAATAGTAATAAACTGTCTTTATTTGTGGCGGAGTTCAGCAAATCTACTCTTCCACTCGACCACATAAAAATACAAGTTTTATGATGTAATTTTTAAAGTATCTATTTAGGTTAAGGATATGTTGTAGCTTATTCTTACAGCTTTTAAATAGTAAATGCCCACAGACCGGTAGCTCAGTCAGGGTTGTGGGTTAGTTTAAGTTTCTTTTTGAATATCTTGCCACATATGTGTTTTTATATACATATAGGCACTAATTGCAATAAACAAAGTATGACAGGAAATTTGAAATAAGCTAGTGTGGGCGCCAGCCGATTATATCGACAGAAAGGGATATAAAACAGACAAATAAAATTTAGATATAAAAAATTTAATAGTATAAAATATAGGAAAAATGTGGTATAAATTTCAACGCGTGTAAAAAATTATATAACTTATAACATGGAATGTAAAAATAGTAAAAGTGGATATCCGCCTTTTGAGTTTTTCCTTGTAATATAACATAGACAATAAATAATTTTAAACGTGTAAACAACTTAGTAACTAACAAAAATAAATAACAAAAAGCAATGTAAATGCCCGTCCCGAAGTAGAAGAGGTAAGTGTATAGTTTAAATCCTATATTGCCAAAAATATTCGTATGAACCCATGTAACAGCTGTTTGATGGTTTACAAATATGATATTAATTTGCACTCATATAAAATTAATACGAATCTGCACCTGTTAACCAAAATAATACAAAGAAATGAATAAGTAGTAAAATTTGACACAATTAATTTTGATTTGTAACTAAATTTTGATTTTATATCACAATTATAATAAATTTATCATGAAACTATACTTTCGCTTTAACGTAAAAATCCTGTAAGTTACTTTTCAACAAAAAGCCACAGAATTCCTCTTGTAGGTGGTAAAATTTTCAGTAGGGAAGGTCTTGAAATGTCCACAGTTGTAAAATATTACATAAATACCTTGTGAATCCGGTAAAGTAAATGATAAAAAAGAATTGTTTTATTGGGAGGCCATTTTGTTGTTGGATTCGTTTAAATTTCAACCTTTTCTCCAGGACTACCTTAATTCTCGATTCGATAGGGCGAGTTTGTTGTTAATGCCTTTGTATTGGATTTTGAAATGCTCAATGGTGGTAAAAGAAAAAGAGGTGAATGCAGTAATCACGTAACAATACGGTATGGTCAAAAAAACCTAGAACAATAAATGATATTGTATAAAGAGCATATAAATTCACTTTAAAGCTCATGGAATATGACATAAAAAGCATTCTAATTAATTAGAAAGTTACCTTAGATTTTATGAGGTTTTTTCACAAAAAATTCAAATCTACAAATTGCCACTTCACGAAAATTCCTCGGAGTAACTTTTTCAATACTTGGCACCTTTCTTGTGTGATCACATATGCAATTTTACCATATACCTTGCATTTATAGCTTAATTAACTGTATATGTAATGCTTCACACAATAGGTAGATGTTAATGCCTCTCTATCAATCACCGTTCTCCTCTATCTTTCTTTTGCCACCACATTCAGATAATTCCGAGAAAAAACGCAACTTTTTATAGTACTACTTATTTTTCAGTTTTAATTTATAGGATATTAATGTTTAGATACTAGGCAACCCAACATATCTTAAATATGTATGTTATTTAGACTGGTATTAATTACGAATTTAATGTGATGTACTCATGTGCACTTATACAGGGTTTGCTCAAAAAGTGAACCGTTACACACCCCCTCTCCCTATAAAAAATATTCGAGACTGACGAGAATATTTTACGAGCAATTTAATATCTAAATATATACTATTGGGTAACCTAAACATAAACCCTACTACTAAGGACTAAACTAACCTACAAACTAAGAAATGCATGTCTGCACGTCTGCAAGTCTACATGGGATCGTTTGCTTCCGCTTAAGATTGGTCAGAAGACATTACGATAAATGGCAAAATCGGGAAACTAGTCAAAATTTAGAGTATAATTAGTCATATTCGGTAATCAGATACGTAGAAGAGAAAAAAATGAAGACAGAAACATTCGATGTCTCTACAAAAGACAAAAATCGAGATAATGACAACGACTAACTAAAGGTACCTTTTTTTTAACTAACCTAACTCATGTCCGGTAATATCGCATTCACAAAACATTCATCTACTCGCTTCCACATTCTCTCAAACACTCACTCTTCAGAAGGATCGATTTCCGATCCGCGGTAAGGTTTTAAATCCTTCACGTGAAACCTACCAATATTCTTTCCATCCGGTCCATTCAGTTCATAGACCAGTTTAGAAATTACTTTTCGAACTGTACACAGTATAAATTTTGGTGCTAATTTCGCAGCATAATGGTTTATCTTACTGGATAATGTGAAATTTCGTTTCCAGACCTTTTCGCCCACATGATAGATATCTGCTGGCCTTTTCCATAAATTGTAATGCTTTTCATTTTTACGATAAGCTTCTGCGAGATTTCGACGTACATCTAGATATATTTGAGGAATTTTATCCATTTCTTGACCATACTCGTTTCTATTGATACAACTAAAGTCTAGATCATTGAAAGATTCTAACTTCCCATAATACTGACCATTAGCAGGGACATATCTACCAAAATTTAAGAAAGTTGGTACCATGCTGGTACCTTCATGGACAGCTGTTCTCAAGGCAAATCCTATCTTGGCTAAGTTTTGGTCCCATGACCGTTGATCAACATCATTTAGATAGCTACGTATGGCAGCTTCTACAACTCTGTTTACTCTCTCTACTGCGTTTACTTGAGCATGATAATTTGCATTATAATAAATCTGGACCCCATAGTCTGTGGCCAGTTTCTTAAATATATTTGCCGTAAATTGAGACCCGTTATCGCACGCAATAATTTGTGGTGCACCATATATTAGAAAGACTTCTTCCTCTAAATATTTTACAATAGGAGGTGTTTTTGCTTCCCGCAATGGATGCAACAAGCAAAACTTTGTAAAATAATCACTAACTAGGAGTATATAAGTAAATCCATTTTTAGATCGAGGTAATGGGCCTAACAAGTCGACAGAAATGTATTGCCACGGAAAAGTTACCTTCTTCGCTTTTCCCATAAATCCTGGACGAGCAGAAGATTCGACTTTTTGTGCCGCGCATGTTTTACAATGCCTGACATATTTTCTCACGTCCTGCAATAGACGAGGCCAATAATAAAGTTCCTTGATCCTATTAAACGTCTTATAAATTCCTAAATGAGCAGCCTGGGGATCTTCATGACAACATTTATATACCTCTTGGCGCTGACCTTTAGGTATTACCACTTTCCATTCAGGCATATTGGTTCTAATACCAAAGTCAAAAGGAATATGTTTGTACAAAACACCATTTTCAATGACCCAGTCGGGATATTTCTCAGGAGAAACTTGAACCTTAGCAATCATACCCACATACCAAGAGTCAGTTTCAACAAAACTCGGATCAACTTCAACCACACATACTTCTAGTGGTGCTCTAGAAAGAGCATCTGGTACTAGATTTAGAGAGCCTTTCCTATGAACGATATCCATATCATACTGACTTAATTTCATGGCCCATCTGGCAAGCCTACCAGTTGGATTCTTTAAGTTGTTCAGCCATAATAAAGAGTAGTGATCTGTTATTACGGTAAAGTGAACACCGTCTACATAAGGCCGGAATTTATCTATACCAAATAAACAAGCCATCGTCTCTTTCTCAGTAACGGTATATTTCTTCTCAGTTTCTGTTAATGCCCTTGAAGCAAAGGCAATAACTACCTCCTTATCATCAATCCGTTGAGTGAGCACTGAACCTAATCCTACGTTAGACGCGTCACACTGTATAAAGAATGGTTTACTGAAGTCAGGAGTCGCTAAAATGGGAGCCGAAACCAGAGCTTGCTTTATTTGATTGAACGCTTTTTCTGCATCTTCGTTCCAGTTTATTTTCTGTGATTTTCTCTTATTTTTTAACAAAGCATTGAGGGGTGCAGTGATGGTGGAGTGATCTTTAACGAACCGCCTATACCAGCTGCACATCCCGATGAAGCGCTTTACTTCTGTAGCCGTACTTGGTGGAGGGTACTCTAGCATGGCTTTTACTTTGTCTGGATCGGTTCTCAAACCTTGATGGTCCACTACAAAGCCTAAGTATTTCAAACTCGGCAAACAGAACACACACTTATCAATATTGATTGTTAAGTTTGCTTCTTTTAACCGGTAAAATACTGTCTGTAAAATTTCCAAATGCTTGTCAAAAGATGGTGTTGCCACAATAACGTCATCTAAGTAAACAAACACAAATGGTTCTAGCTCAGGGCCTAGAACGGAATCCATTAGTGCTTGCAGTGTTTGAGCCGCATTACATAAACCAAAGGGCATTACTTCAAATTCAAACAACCCTCGCCCTGGTACAACAAATGCAGTTTTCTCACATGAATCTGGGTGTAATGGAATCTGCCAAAACGCCGATTTTAGGTCAATACTGCTCAGAAATTGTGCTCCCGACAATTTATTGAGAATTTGATCAACAATTGGTAAAGGATAGGCACATTTTTTAGTAACTGAGTTTAGCTTACGCCCATCAAAACAAAAACGTGGATCGCCATTGGCTTTTTCCACAATTAACACTGGGCTCGACCATGGACTCTTAGAGGGGCGTACTACACCTAGCTCTAGCATCCGATCCAATTCCTTATTAAGGATTTCTAACTTGTAAGGTGACATAACATGGTGTCTCTGTTTAATGGGTTCTGTTCCACCAGTATCTATTTTGTGAACCATTTTGTTGGTTCTTCCTAACTTAGAGGACGAAAGTGAACGAAAGCCTTCAACCATAGAATTCAGTTGCCTGAACTCGTCATGGTTCAGCTCTAACCGCGAACAAATTTTATTGATACCACATACCGCACCAATGCAGCTTGAAGTATCTTTGGCAGTGGCCAAATATTTTTTGCCCACAAAATAAGAGTTACTGGGATAACCCAAAGTTATATCAAACATTCTAAAGACATCTGATCCCAAAATAACACCATGCGATAACGACGGTACTACCAACATCTTAACTAACTTTTCAATGCCCCCCAGTTGTAATGGCACATTCACATAACCAAGTATGTGTTGAGCTTCTCCATCAGCGGTGCTGATACGTACATCAACACACTGTTGTGGGTGTAACCTAAACATTTGTAATAAATACATTCCACAACCGCCTATCACGCTGACATTGGCACCACTATCTAAAAGAGCGACCACTGGCCTGCCAAAAATTTGCAAGGAAACATACGGCCTATTGTCGTTTTCTTTTTCAAGCAGAATTATATTAACTTCTTGAACGAAACCGTTTTTAGTTTTTTCGAAAATAGTCAGATGAGACTTAAAAAATTTTCGAACTTTGTCAAGCCATAACTTCCATTCCTCTTTCGAAGTTCGGTAGACCTGTTCATTAAATTTCGAATGGGAGACACGCGGGCCTACTACTCGTTCTCCCTTCGAACGTTTTTTTAACAGTTAGGACAATTCGGCTTTATCACATTTTTCTCACCGCAACCATAACAAATAGGACCTTTCGGCTTTTTACGGCAGTCACGTTTTAGGTGACCTATTCCATTGCATTGCCAGCAATGAAGAGCTGAAACTTGCCTAAAGCCTGTAGGATGAGACCGAGAACTGGTTGGATGATTACTGCCCAAAGAATTTCCGTAATTCTCGCGTTTGCTTGTACCTGCTGACATTGTGTCTGAAGAGGGATTATAACCAAGACCTGGTTCTAATGTGGAAATTTGTTTTCTAGGTGGAGGTTTAAAACATTTCTTAGCTTTTTCCGACTCCTCTAATGCTCTGCAAATTTGAACCAACCGACTAATAGTAGGAACGTCCTGCAATGCTAGATGAGACTGGTAACAAGGTAAAACTCTTGACATTAAGATCCTTAATTTTCTTTCCTCTGATGGTTTCTCTGACAAACAGTCGAATATGTTTTCCATGATTGATATATAAATAACTACTGGCTCATCTTCATGTTGTGTTCGTTTTTCTATTTGCTTCCATAGCTCTTCATCATATCCCAGTGGAAGAAAATCTTTTCTAAGAGATGATACTAAGGAATCCCAAGAGTTGAATCGTTTATGTCTAAGCTGTGCTCTGTACCATTCTAACGCTAGATCCTCAAAAAGATCCGAAGCAGCCTCAAAAAGTTCCTCCTTGCTGCATTTTCTAGCGATGCGAAGTTCTTCGACCCGCTGCAAGAAAGAATTTATACTTGCACTACCAAGCCTACCATTAAACTTAATTGGCCATTTATATACCGCGACCGACTTGGAAACTCTATCACCGCTTTCAACATTACGAGTTCTTAAAGCAGCAGCGACATCTTCAGCTCGTTGATTCTTTTCAGTAATTTCTTCTAAGTCTTCTTCTAGGGCAGAGACGATAACAATATTATCTCCCCTGTAATTTGATATGTCGTCATTGACATTTTCCGGTAATCGTCCTAATCTACCTAGCATATGGTTAATTCTACTCCTAATACGATGACCTATTTCTAAATTTATACCATCATAATCATCAACTAACTCCGTAACCGATTTAATGCTGTCACTCAATTCGCGCTTTTCTACCTCAAAATCAAAATTTGGTACAGTGTAAACATGAGCTTCTGGTCGTGCCAAATCTTTCTTAAGTTCTCTTTTAAGATGTTTTCTTTTTAAAGAGATGTCTACCCTGTCAGTAGCTACGTTTCTTATGCGAAGTTCATAATTAAGTTCATAAGTTCTAAGATGAACTGGTTCTATATCATAATTAGCTACCATGTTTGCAAAAAAAAATAATAACAGCTGATGACGACAAAACTATTACACAAATATTTGTACACACTCAAAAAATCAACTACTAACGTTTTATCACTTCAGTAATATTAATTTTAATTTGTAATATTAAAAAAATCAATTTTGTTAATACCTACAAACACAAAGTTTTTGTTTTTATTTAATATTATTATTTATATTATTCCAGTTGTTAAATCTGCTATTTAATGTATTTTAAGAAATTGAAGTTTCAATGCAGTAAAAAAACACTTCAAAGTAACCTAATAAGTCGATGATATACCAAAATTTAAAAAATGTAAATATAAACCGGTTGTACAATAATATATTTTTTAAAACTTCGCACGAGAAAAGGTTTTAATTTATTTAAGCTTGGGCAGAATAAAATAAAAACAGTAAATCATTAGAATGAATTCAGAAATTTGTACCTACTACACCCTGTATAAAGTCAAATGTTCAATATTTCTTCAAATGTAATCAGTTCCAATACAAAAACAATATTACCAAGTATATCCACATACACAAATAAATAAATTGAGCAGAATAGTATCACTTACGTTTTTTGTTACATATAAAAAACCAAATAATATGGCCAAACACTAATAACTTTTTATTTGTCTATTTTATTAAGGAAAAGGAAAGGTTATGGGAAAAACTAGCTTATTCAAACGATCTAAAAATAAATACAAATATTCATTTATTTATTAACAAAACTAGGGCCTCGCACGTTGTGGCGCCAAATTTGTGTAGCTTATTCTTACAGCTTTTAAATAGTAAATGCCCACAGACCGGTAGCTCAGTCAGGGTTGTGGGTTAGTTTAAGTTTCTTTTTGAATATCTTGCCACATATATGTTTTTATATACATATAGGCACTAATTGCAATAAACAAAGTATGACAGGAAATTTGAAATAAGCTAGTGTGGGCGCCAGCCGATTATATCGACAGAAAGGGATATAAAACAGACAAATAAAATTTAGATATAAAAAATTTAATAGTATAAAATATAGGAAAAATGTGGTATAAATTTCAACGCGTGTAAAAAATTATATAACTTATAACATGGAATGTAAAAATAGTAAAAGTGGATATCCGCCTTTTGAGTTTTTCCTTGTAATATAACATAGACAATAAATAATTTTAAACGTGTAAACAACTTAGTAACTAACAAAAATAAATAACAAAAAGCAATGTAAATGCCCGTCCCGAAGTAGAAGAGGTAAGTGTATAGTTTAAATCCTATATTGCCAAAAATATTCGTATGAACCCATGTAACAGCTGTTTGATGGTTTACAAATATGATATTAATTTGCACTCATATAAAATTAATACGAATCTGCACCTGTTAACCAAAATAATACAAAGAAATGAATAAGTAGTAAAATTTGACACAATTAATTTTGATTTGTAACTAAATTTTGATTTTATATCACAATTATAATAAATTTATCATGAAACTATACTTTCGCTTTAACGTAAAAATCCTGTAAGTTACTTTTCAACAAAAAGCCACAGAATTCCTCTTGTAGGTGGTAAAATTTTCAGTAGGGAAGGTCTTGAAATGTCCACAGTTGTAAAATATTACATAAATACCTTGTGAATCCGGTAAAGTAAATGATAAAAAAGAATTGTTTTATTGGGAGGCCATTTTGTTGTTGGATTCGTTTAAATTTCAACCTTTTCTCCAGGACTACCTTAATTCTCGATTCGATAGGGCGAGTTTGTTGTTAATGCCTTTGTATTGGATTTTGAAATGCTCAATGGTGGTAAAAGAAAAAGAGGTGAATGCAGTAATCACGTAACAATACGGTATGGTCAAAAAAACCTAGAACAATAAATGATATTGTATAAAGAGCATATAAATTCACTTTAAAGCTCATGGAATATGACATAAAAAGCATTCTAATTAATTAGAAAGTTACCTTAGATTTTATGAGGTTTTTTCACAAAAAATTCAAATCTACAAATTGCCACTTCACGAAAATTCCTCGGAGTAACTTTTTCAATACTTGGCACCTTTCTTGTGTGATCACATATGCAATTTTACCATATACCTTGCATTTATAGCTTAATTAACTGTATATGTAATGCTTCACACAATAGGTAGATGTTAATGCCTCTCTATCAATCACCGTTCTCCTCTATCTTTCTTTTGCCACCACATTCAGATAATTCCGAGAAAAAACGCAACTTTTTATAGTACTACTTATTTTTCAGTTTTAATTTATAGGATATTAATGTTTAGATACTAGGCAACCCAACATATCTTAAATATGTATGTTATTTAGACTGGTATTAATTACGAATTTAATGTGATGTACTCATTTGCACTTATACAGGGTTTGCTCAAAAAGTGAACCGTTACAATGTGTGTTTTTAATTCTTATGCTTTCTTTTACTATATATTTTTCCTTTGTCATACTTTTTATTACATGTTTATTTATGTCTGACAAAATAAAGTTCTATGATGTATTACAAATTTGACTTTTAATTTCCTATAGTATATATATATATATATATATAATATGGCGTATTTGACTGAAATTTGTGATCAAAGATTAAGCATGAAACGGCATTGCACTTTGATCGCAAATTTTAAATGTCAAATATGTACATAAACTGTAAGTTAAAGTAAACAAATGGTCAAATCTCCCGCGTCTGCAGCTGTGGCGCCCTCTGAATTTGGCTTCTGCAAATCGGAGAGAGAGAGAGAGAGAGATAGATTTCTGGACAAAAATTTAACATTGAGTTGCCAGTCTGGTAGTCTGTGCCTTGATAGTAGCTGCTTTCGTTCGTGCTGAACATGGTAATCATGATTACAGAATGTGCCAATAGAAAATAAGTTTCTTGAAATACCCATTTTTCATTGGCCCTTTTGGTAATCATGATTACCATGATCAGCACGAACGAAAGCAGCAAGTGATAGTATTTTTGTAGAAACTTGACTTTTTAACATAGAATACGTAGCTTTTAGTGCCCTTTAAAAAGTTCGATTTCCATAGAAGAGTTAGATGAGTGTTATTGTGCAAATATACATTGGATTACAGTAATATATAATATTGCATTTTACAGATTATTTCTTAAAATGTCTTCTGCCTTCTGCATTGTTTGTGGAACTGAAGAAGTTGATGTTCAAAAATTGCACTATTTTCCCAGGAACCTTCATAAGTAAGTGTGCATTTGCTCCAGTCTTTGTTTTCAGTTTTTGGTTTTTGGACAGTGCAATATATATTTCTAAATATCGTAAGACTACTTTAAATTATTGTTCTGCCTTACCACAGTATCTACTTCAAATAAATAACTAAATATTATCGTTTTCAGATCGAAAATGTGGCAGGACTTAATGGGAATGAAAGTGTCAGAAAATACTATACGCCATCTTAGAATTTGTAATAAGCACTTCACACTAGAATCATACTCAAATGATACCGATTACATCCTTAATAGAAATGCAGTTCCTACCCGGTGTCCATGTGGAGACACAGTAGAAACACGTACTGAAAGGATTGTACACCTGTACCCATACAGGTCGAGGAACCTAAAGAAGATATATGTCTACCTTTGACATCACGTGATCTTCGTGTTTCTTCTGCACATAATGAGGAATTAGAAAACCCGCATCCAGAAACATCTATTAGTGTGCCAAGTACTCCAGTTGATCGTTCATCAACACCTCTACCATCGTATACCAAATCTGGGGGATTCAGAGGCCAAAGTTCAATTTTTAAAAAATTGTGTCAAGAAGATACAACCCCAAGGAAGAAAGTTATGATTAAGGTAATTTCAAAAAAGGCAGATTATATACGAAAATTAAAAAAGTTGTGTAAAGAACGAGCAAATAAAATAAAAGAAACGTGTGACCTAAGTAAACCTGATGTCAGAAATATTTTTAAGGACCTAAAGTCAAGTACTGTTGACTTTTTAATATCTCAACTACGCTGTGCAAAACGCTCTTCTAAAGGTAGGAGATGGACTTTGGATGAGAAGATAATTGCCCTAGCCCTAATGAAACTAAGCCCTAGATGTTATTCATTGTTCAGAAAAATTGTTTATTTGCCATCGAGAAGAACATTGACTGCATTACTGGAACACAATTCTTTCAACACTGGTATAAATCTTCATTTATTCCAACACATCAATCATTGTTTAGGTCCAACGGCGGGATTCTAAGTTGCTATCGTATCAGGTCGATACGATGCTAGTGGTTCTAAGTATACAACCTTATAACAATTTTAACTCTTAATCGACAGAATACGCTCGATAACAAAGAAGTTATCGTTTCAGTCTTAACGATATTATAACAGTTTACTCTATAGCAACTTAAAATTTCAAACGACACGTGTTTGAAATAGGAATTTAGAATCCGGCCACTATAGTCATGTTTGCCTTGAGTTTTTTTTATTGAGGTACTAACCTCGTCATCACTGAAAATTCGAATTTGGAGATCATTGTTATCATATAAGAAGTTGCAAGGCGAGTATTTACTACAATTAATAAATGCACACGAAAGGAAATCAGCAAGAGAGTTATTGTAAAATATAAATATTGTTCTCTTGATATTGATAATTTAATTGAATATAATAAAACAAAAGTGCCTTAAATATTAATAATAATAATAAACTGTCTTTATTTGTGGCAGAGTTCAGCAAAGCTGCTCTTCCACTCGACCACATAAAAATACAAGTTTTATGATGTAATTTTGAAAGTATCTATTTAGGTTAAGGATGTGTGTATTTTTAATTCATATGCTTTCTTTTACTATGTAGTTTACCTTTGTCATACTTTTTATTACATGTTTATTTATTTATGTCTGACAAAATAAAGTTCCATGATGTATTACAAATTTGACTTTTAATTTCCTATAGTATATATATAATATGGCGTATTTGACATTGAAATTTGTAATCAAAGATTAAGCATGAAACGGCATTTTACTTTGATCACAAATTTTAAATGTCAAATATGTTCATAAACTGTAAGTTAAATTAAACAAATGGTAAAATCTCCCGCGTCTGCAACTGTGGCGCCTTCTGAATTTGGCTTCCAAAAATCGGAGAGAGAGAACGATACATTTCTGGACAAAAATTTAACATTGAGTTGCCAGTCTGGTGTCTGTGTTGTGACTAGGAATCTACTCTTCCTACGATCAAATTCAGTCGTAGGGAAAGTAGCGAAAGTTGAAAAAGTGGTGGTCAATAAAACGGCAAAAAACGGTTCTACTTCTACGAGTAGAATGTTTCTGGGCACAATAAAACGCGCCTTATGTAAATCGGAGGGCTTACGGTCTTCTAAATGAGCGCCGGTGAGTAGATCTTCAAGACGCTTTTCCTGACTTGTCGACAAGCGTGTAATGATAGTCGAACGAAGGTTGTCATACAAATTTTGAGCCGGGGAACTCGAATAACATCATAAATTAAGTCGGCAATTTTATTAATATCATACATCTTTCTATCACTGCATAGTTTAATGTGTCGTGTATTAACGCGACATTTTAAACTATGAGTCGATTTGATTAAACCAGACTAGTCCAGAAAGGCGGCAATTTGACAGTAGTTGCATAATTTTGTGGACTGTCTTTTTTTTTTTGAAGGGGAAACTCATCATGGGCACCTGAGCTTAGTGTCTAGCGCTACAGATAGTGCCGGGCTTCAACCGGCTAAAACCCCTCCGCCTCTCTAGTGTTTCCGACTAGTTTGGAACTGCTTTCGCTTATCTTCAAACCAGCTGGTCATTTGAGTTCGTTGTTATGAATTCCTCCATGGGGTCAGCTCCATCTCTCTTTCATCCTCTTCCTTCTTTTTGATAATGCGAGTTATCGCCTCCTCCGACTTTCTCCAGTTCTCCTCTGTCTCCAGGATTCTCTCTATCATGTTGTCCGGGGACAGTAACGGCGCCCCACCGTGTCGCCTCTCTTCCCTCTACCTGTTGCATACGAACACGGTGTGCTCCGCGTTGTCGGCCTCCCCACAATATATATATTCTCGGCTATCAATCTTACCAATATCATTTAAGTATTCCATGAAGAACCCATGTCCACTCAGGGCTTGGGTAAAGATTTCTCCGTTCCATCCACGTCCTTACATTTGTGATAAGACGACAAGGCGTGTGGTCCACCTTCCCTTGTGTGCGACCTCCCATCGCCCCTGCCATTTTTCAAACAGCCTGTCCCTGGCTTCTGCCTTTGCAACTCCCTCATAGACTTCCAGCCGCTCTTTGGCCATCAAATCCAGAGGGGAAATCCCCGCCACCACCAATACCGCCTCGTACGAGATAGTTCTATATGCGCTGCACATCCTTATCGCAGCGCAACGCTGGATCTTGGTCATCCTGCTCCTCGTCCTGCCCACTTTCATTATACTTTCCCAGACTGGAGCCGCATACAAGAGGGTAGAGTGCACGACGGTGCACATCAATCTCCTCTTGCTAGCTCTCGGTCCGTAAGTGTTGGCCATAAGTCTTCCGATGGCCGTGGCCGCCTTTCCTGCTTTTTCGGCCGTTTTTGTGGCGTGAACGCCAAAGTTCAACTTAGAGTCCAGCCAAAGCCCCTAGGTACTTCAGATGGTCACCTGGGCGTATCTCCACTCGTCCCACCCTAACTTTTATGGGCGGTAGATTTCTCTTCCTGGTGATAACTAGGAACTCCGTTTTCTCAGCAGCTAGGTTGAGTTGCATCCTTGCTAGCCATCCCTCGATCTTTCTGATGGTTTCGTTGGCTGCCTCCATTATGTGGACTGTCCACCTTCCAGTCACCGTTATGGCCAGATCGTCCGCATAACCGATGACTTTCACACCATCTTGCCATCGCAATCGGAAGACATCATCAAACATAATGTTCCACAAGGTCGGCCCAGCACCG
Source organism: Leptura quadrifasciata (assembly GCA_963675555.1). Lineage (NCBI taxonomy): Eukaryota > Metazoa > Arthropoda > Insecta > Coleoptera > Cerambycidae > Leptura > Leptura quadrifasciata. Next base: position 78,716,338 of record OY776676.1, on the reverse strand, counting down.
AACCCTGCGGAACCCCACACGTGATATTTTTCCAAATAATCTCTCTCTTTCTGTCATACCCAATCATCCTATCCTGGAAGTAGCTCATAGTAACTCTTACGAAGTACGGGGGTATCCCCATACTTTGCCTCTTCCTGACAATTATCGCCCATCCCGCCGAATTAAAGGCAATTTTGAGGTCCAGAGTCACGACGGCGCATATGCTCTTTGCGGCTAGGGCTTCCTCGGCCGTCTCCTTTAGTAGCCTAATGGCGCCGACCGTCGATGGTCCTTTCGGGAAACCGAATTGGCTTTCAGATAAGCCCCCTTCTCAGCTATTTCTTTTTCTAGCATCTCAAGTATCAAGTACTCGAGAAGTTTGACCATTGAATTTAATAAACATAGCGGTCGGTAGGATGATGATTCCTCCGGCGGCTTACCTCCTTTCTGGATCAGGACGACCCTAGCCTTCCGCCATCTGATCGGAAAATCCCCCCTCTCTTGAGCGTGGTTCATTACCCTTAAGATCTCCCCTGGATACTTTTCCGTAATTAGCTTAACTATTTCAGGCGGAATCTCATCTAAGCCTGCCGTCTTCCCACTTTTGAGCCTGGCACGTGCTGCCTCAAGTTCTTCCTCCGTAAACGGTGGGGCCGCAGTCACCTCTACCGCCCTCCACCCAACTATGTCCCTTTCTGGGAACAGAGCGCTCACCACTTCAGCCACCTTTTCAGCTGGCAAGGCCTGAGGGGGATTTCTCATTTGTCGGGTAGCAATCTTATAGCCATCTCCCCAGACATCCGTATCCACACTCACATAGTTCCCTCCACATCTCTCTCTTTGATCTTTTAATAGCCTCTCTCAAGTTTCTTCTGGCATTTCGATACTCCTTCAGATACAGGTTCTCCGCAGGCGCTTCTGCTCTCCTATTCTGCCTTGTACCCTGCCGACGGATCGCGATGCATTCTCTTCTGAGAGCTGCGATCTCCTCCGTCCACCAATAGACCTCCTTCCTCAATCTCCTGATTCCCCTCCTGGGCATTGCTGCATCACAGGCTTTAGTAACCGCATCGGTGAGGGTTTCCTCCATTTCATTCAAGGTTTCTTGGAAGGACTCCGCCAAACTCCTTTTGAATGCTTCCTTGTTTAACCTGCCTAGCTTCCAGACTCTGCCTTTCACCACCCGAGTGATTTGTTTCTGCCCTATACCGTAAGTAATATAGAGGTGATCACTTAATGTCTCTTCTGCTGTTAAAACTCTCCATCCAGTAATTCTCCTGGCAGCCCCTTCCGAACTTAAAGTCAGGTCTAGAATGGAACCAGTATTTCCTCTTACGAAGGTATAGGCCGTGCCCTCGTTTAGTATATGCAGGTCTTCTCTGGCTATCCACTCGCTGACTACCATTCCTCTCTCGTTAGTCCGGTCCATGCCCCATTCTGGAGACCAACCGTTAAAATCACCAGCCACTATCACCTCTCTACTTTCTTTCCTGTTCGCTCTCATGGCCCTTCCGAACTCCTCCAATGAGTTACCCAGTTCCGCTATGCCGGCGTTGGGTGAGAAGTAGCATCTAAATATGATCACTTCATCTAGCTCCACCCAGACGAATCCATGCCCACTCCCGCTCCTGTGTACACAAATTTCTTGGTTTAGGATCGCTATGGCAGCATCCCTGTTAACATCGACATACCATCCGGGCCGGTTTTTACCAACCATTTCCTTATTAGGTTCGCTGACTACAAGGACCCCCACTCCCTTCTGCTTTGCAACCGCTCAAAGAAGATCTTGCGCAGCCCGACACCTATTTAGGTTTATTTGCTTCACGTTGAACGCGAAGCATTTTCACCACCCCCATTTTGCTCAGTCCCCCCCAGAGCTTTCCGGAACCATGGACACATTCTTGAGTCCGCCCTATGTCCCCCTTTTTTACAAATGGGGCAAAAGGTCGGCCCGGTGCATTCCCTAACCTGGTGGTTTTCTTCCCCACATCTGAGACAGATTTTCGAGCGGTTAGTGCCAGTACAGTTTTCCCTGGTGTGGCCATACCCCCAGCATCTGTAGCACTTCTTATCCGCCCCTGTGTCTATCATCCTCTCCGCTATTCTGTACTTCACCCATCCTATTCTCATCCTTTCCTTTTCTAACAATTCCATAGCCTCCTTCGTGGGTAGCCTTACCGTGGCAGTCTGATTTTCCCTAAAGGATGATCTGAGCCTTTGCACGACCACCTCCTCCTCCATGATCTTCATCTCCTCTGCTATACTCTTCCGGACTTCATCACTGGTGATAGCAGCGTCGAAGTCTTTCGCGACTACCACCTTGCCAGCTCTCTTAGACCTTATCGAGATCCCTAGCTCCTCGATCTCATTCTGTAATGGCGAGACAGCGTGTTTCCCACCTTTGACCTCGATGAGCATCTCACCCTTTCTAGTCTTAGTGCTGTAATCTCCGTCCCCAGGATTTTAATATCAACCTTCTTAATTTTGTTAAGAAGCTCCCTGTATTCCACCCCCTTCCGTTTAAGGAACAGCACCTATCTGTCCTTATTCTCCCTAGTCTGCACTCTTCCCTTCACTTTCTCAGGAATACCGACTTCCTTGCGTGTGGTGTTCCTCCTGCTTCTCCCCCCTTTTTCTGGCGGGTAGTAGCTAATTACTTTAATGTCCGTGCTAGACATTACGAACTCGATCATCTTTTTGATCCTCTTACAATTGCACTCCGTGCGGGGTAGAGCTACCTTTGTCCGGCCGTTATTCACCAGGCTCTGCTTCCATTTAATTATGTTAACGAAGGTTTTTTCTTCGCTACTATCCATAATTATCCTGAATAGGAAACGCTCCTTGACCTCACTCTTCTTAGCATCCACTGTCAAGCTTGTCTCATACTTGATGTGCATGACTCCTTCCTTTTCCGGTGAATCTTTATCTAGCTCAGCTATCTCGGGGAATCTCATCTTAAACTACTAGCCTATTCCCTTATTCAGCTCTTCGCTTCCTTGGATACACAATCCCAGATCGCGTTCTTTCGTTTCCCATATTGGGTTCCCTTCTGCCTCCTCAACCCTCTCAAAAACCTGGGCAGACCAGTGTTTTTCCACCAGTTCTTTATAATCTTCGAAACTATTCCCTTCTCTGATAGCTGTACTTATTTCCTCGGCTATTTTAGCACTTCTTACCCTTGCCATGGGGATATCCGTCTGCCCCTTGCTTACCGAATCCTCTTCCTCAGACTGTATGTATTCAATCTATGCCGTTGCGTCCACTGTAGTTTTAGGTTTGCTCTCATTCGCTACCCTCTCATACCCTTTTCTAGTTATAGCCCATGATAACCTAGATCGCTAATCTTCTTTTCGATCTCGCACTTCGTGTTAGCGTTTGCTTTTACTAACGTCTGTAAGTGCCCTATTTCAGAAGTCACTTTTTTGACTGCTTGGTACAGAGATTCCATACTGGGGGATCCCTTTTCCGATGTCTCGTTGTTCACGTCCCTTTTCCTCTTTTTCAACAGGAATTGATCCGGAGGGGGTGAAGCCTCATCAACCACTTCTCTCTGCTGCTCCTCTATCTGCCCAGGGTTTTCTGTCGTTGCATGATCCCGCATGGACCAGGACCTTTCCCTTAAGCCTGGGGGAGTCCTCTTCAAAGATTCTCTCCTTGCAAAGGGAGAGTCTTCTCTACTTTGAGCGGAAACCGTTACTACTCCCTCTCCGACTTTTAGTTTATTTCCACTAATCGGCGTCAAACTTAATAACACAGGCTTGCTGAAGTCAGTTGTGCCTCTAGTAGTACCATCTTTCTTTTCTTCCATTTCCTTTTCGCCTTTTTGGTTCTCCTGTGTTTTCTTTGGTTTATCCATAATTCATCCCACGAGTTGGCTATATACTGCAAGGTGCGCCTGGTGCCCTGCAGGTTTTAACGACTTCGCTGTCGGTTCTTTTATAGAGGTTACCTCCTCGCGAACCAGCCATTAAAGGCAAGTCCCCTGGCCCTGGTTACCACACGACATTCCAACGTGGTGCCAGTTTTTTTCCCACATCGGTCGTTGAAGTGTGGGCCGGGGTTACAGTGTTAAGCGAGTGAGTGTCACAGCTCATTCGTAGCTCAGATTGCCCCCGGGTGCGCTAATTCCCGTAGCCACACATTTTGGTGTGGGTCCTGAGGTTGAGCTGTCCTTAATTTTCACTGCTCTCCTTCAACCTTTACGACCCTATCAAGTCACTTGCAAGACTTCCGCCGACATAGCTCTCAGGATCATTACGGCTACTTAAGCCCTCCACCACGTCAAGGTCGCACAGCTCCTTGGAAGGGTTGGACTCTAAATCTAACTGAACGGGAACCACTGCTGATTGGTCTGTCATTGAATATTAAAAGATAATGTTTAACAGACAGAAATTAAGTCAAAAATTGATTACTTGGCAGGTGAATCAAAAAATAAATACCGAAAGAGATCTCACCAATACAATACTGATTCGCAATGACGGGTCTGGATGCCAATAGATTGTCCTAGGAAACCAATGATTGCTTAACTGGAAATCCGGAATATCAGTCTGGTCTGTGGATGACGTCGGGCTTTAGATCATATCGACCTTCGGATCACGTCGGGCTTCGGATCACGTCGGGGTCACCAAATACGGATGCTTTTACCTATATAGTAAATAAATAGTATGTTTTTATTTTTGTCCATCACGTCAAGTTTTTAATATATTCATTTTTGTTGACATATCATTATTAATTATTTTTCTTCATGGTTACACCATTCCAAAATAATAAATTATTTTCAATCCTAGATGATGATGTGGCGAAAGTAGTATAGAAATGAGGCTTCTGTGACAACTTCTCCCACCACTACTATTATCCCCCCACCATAGATCCTACCACCCCTCCCCCCCACCAAAGATCTCCCCATCATTGATCCCCACCTCTTTTGGGAAGGAGGAATGCCATAGAATTCCCATAGGCTGAATCATTCAAAAGAGATGGGACATGCTATATGACTGACATGTTAAGTATACTTGTATAATTTGTATTATTAGAATGACATATTTGTAATAATAGTTGTGGGTGTGAATTTATATCATGCAGATGGTGACGATTTCACCTTGTTTTAAATACGAATAAAATGTGCCTGGAAGACTTTTCAATTTGTCCAACAAGAAATGGGTATAAAAGTTTTGAGGCACGTTTATTATCGTTTAAGAATTGGAAAGGTTTTGTAAAATGTGTAGACCTTGCTTTGGTAGGATTTTATTACATGGGCTATGAGGATGTCGTCCGCTGCTTCCATTGTAGAGCTGAAATTTATAAATGGAAAATTGATGACATTCCCATCAAAGAGCATTTAAAGTACTCAAAAGATTGTTCTTATGCAAAATTGATCAAGGATGGATTGCTGCAAGTTAAAAAGGAGGAGGAAAATAAACATGTAACAAGAACTGATTTGTATGATAGTCTTCTCATGGCTTTTGAATATTACCTTAATCTTACATACGCCAGTTATTTTAGTTATAGTATTGTAATATAAATCAATGTAAACTGTTATTGTTATTCTCATGTGCCACCCTATAAAATTAAAGAATTTTATATAATGATAGTAAGTAAATTTTTGTTATTTTAATGTTCCACCCTATAAGTTTTATAGAAACAGTGTTTTTTATATCAAAATTTATAGTGCACTCTTACATGGTAAAAAATATCTATTAGGTATTTTTATTTGGTCACCTTATTATAACGATTGCAAATTTGTCTATTTAAACAATCTTTCATGATGCACATTGTTACATGTTTTTTGGTGTTATCTATTTGACTGTCCATTCATTTAAGTCATAAATGGGTCATGGTTAATCACATGCATTTGGTTTCAAGTTCAAGTTAAATTGCGATTATATTGGAATGCCTGCATACAATTTTTATGAAGTAGGTAAACGATTTTCAGAGAATATATAGGTTACTATTTAGCAAGTTAAAAATGCACATATATAATTTAATCCGTTTATTTCAGAATACTTACATAACAGATATTCAAAAATATGACTAACTTAAAGGTACATAACAAAAGTAATGGAAAAAATATAAACTATTGAAATGGGAAATTTGTCACAAAATTTTTAACATTTTCCAAACATTGTTCAATTGACTTGTCTTGATTTTTTTAATCTAGAAATCACATCGTCTAGCCTCTCTCGCTGCTTTTCCAATTTTCTTATTTCTTTAGACAGTGAGGTTCTCCTTTTTTGACATTTCCCCGACTCCACTATTAACAATTTTCGTACTTCTTGGACAAACTTTATTTTATTTTTATCCACCTCTTCTTGATTTGCGTCACATTTTCGTTTAATTCTATTTAAATAGTTTGCAAAAAATTCATCTTCCGAATCAGATTCACTTTCATTTTCCGAATGTACCTTTGTTTTTTGAGATGATAAGGTTGACACCACCTATGACGTTGATGTGTTAACTATCGGACGAACGGCTAAAAAACTACCCTCAGTAACCACCAAGTCGGAATCCACAGATCCTGTCGCTTGAATGGAATTAAGCTTTTGACACACTTTTTCCTCGAATGAAATATATTTATAGAGTTCATTAGGTTTTCGATCTCGAACCATTTTGTTTGAGCGCATTTTTTCAACTTCTAAACAATGTTATATAACACAACACAAAGAACTGGATCCAAGAGAGAGACTGGAACTAATACATTTTACGATAAAATGATAATTTATGGGTAAATAATTTGCAAAGGCATATACGATATTTTGTGATGAATTGGCAAGTACGGTTAGATAAATATGTAAGTAAATACTGAGTATAGTTGAATACATAATAATGTGTTTCAAGGTTACTTATTTTACTATAGCAGATAATTTGTTACTGATGAAAGAAACCATTATATCTAAGTAATATGATAGTTGCTGAGTAGGTATACAAAATAGCAACTGTAACACATTAACTTAACATCGACACTCTAACCCCCCGCCCCCAGCCACCAGACGAAAACCCCCCAACCCCCCGCTCTCCAGACGAAAAACCCCCCACACTCAAGACGAAAACACCCCGCACCCCTCACCCCCAAATCCCTCCTTACCCCGCGCGGCACCCCCCTCGTATCCCCTTCCCACCGTTCCCGCTGATGCCTATAAACTGTCTACATTTGCTACCTTCGTAAATAAAATTAAAGCAAATTGCAATAAAACTATTGTGAAATAAAGAATTCCTTGATAAACAATGAGTTTCTTGATAAATTTCTTACAATCTATTCATTAAAGATAATCTATTTATTTAAGATAATAATGAATGCATCATTTTCAGTTGCAAAGAAGATAATACCTTATTATTTTCATTGAGCGCATTATAAATTAGATTGAAATGTGATACATGTTGGAATGTTGTTTAAATAATATAAATAGTTCTTTGTTGATTTAACTAAAAATTGTTAAAATTGTAAAATGGAATTGGATAACGTATTAATAATAATAATAACAATATCAACATACATAAATATGAATTAGTTGTTAGTTTTTTCAAATCCTCAGGAATTTCGAATTGGTGGGAAATTCAAATAGTTAAGGAAAATTCAAGTTTATGTGGGAAATGCTACATACATCAAACCAAACAAATGAGATGAGATGAGAGATAATAACCTTTCAAGACTTTAATAGTAGTTTGTGCAACAAGAGTGGATATGATAGCCATATCGCACGAGAAAGAAGTTTGAGCACGACGCCGTAGGCGGAGTGCCTCAATCTTTCGAGTGCGATATGGATAATCCACTCGAGTTGTACAGTATACTTTTCTACGACCGGATTAAGAAAAAAACTACAAATAATAGTTTTAATCGAATTTTAATATACAGACTTAGCTTCTGCTAAATCTTATGTTCTAGGTGCAAACATTTTATAAAAGCTTCAGTAGCCTAGCGGTTATATGCATGCTTCGAATCGCATGCACGCTTCGGTCAGATAGCGCAGTTGTGTAGTTGTGACTGGCAGTCTTTTATTCGAGAATTGTGAATTTAGAGAAGCGAATAAAAGTTTTTAAGTGGTGTAACGCACAAATAAAGAAAAAGGAAGCGTGGGAATACAAACCTAGGGCCCCAAAGGTCCGGGATAGCCCCAAAAAGGTATTTAAGAAACTATTATTGACAGTGACATTTAATAAACAGTGAGATTATAGACACAATTAAACATAGTGATAACCTGGTAACTTTGAAAAAAAAAATTTGTTTCAACATAACCTAAAACACATTTAGTAGAATTTTTTGGAAAACCCATCTAACCGGGTAGTTGAAACCGGTCAGATTTCAACTTCAAAATTTAAATTAGGGCATTTTTGGTAAAAGACGATCGACAAATTTTATATATTACTAAGATTATTTGGTAAACTTTAAATAAAATCAGTGGCAAAAGACACAATAAGTAAAATTAAACTCCTTACTAAATAATTTAATTAAATGAATAATATGGAACCGACAATGAAACCCAATACACCCAAAAGTGCTACACAGTGTAGCGCTCTATCGGGAAATGAGAGTGACATGTCAACAGTCAGCCTTGACAGGGAAAGGAAACAGCTAAGAACTGTCAAGAGAAAAGCTAAATCATCCGAAGGCAGTTCAGACAGCGGAAGCCAAGCAAGCCAGATTAGCTTAAGAGAGATAAAACAGGGAGCAGACGGAAATGATAGTGATCTAGGGAAAACATTTATTGTCCGTAACAAAAAATCCAAATTAACATTAAGAGATGAAGCAGATCCCAACTTCACACACCCAGGCTCATCAAGAGTAGCCAAAGCACCAGAACCCTTTAAAAAACTCGAAGTCAGGAACCGCTTTGAAGGGGAAGCCCATGTTGACGAGGATATGGAGGTAGTACCACCCCAACCGCCACCAGACAAAACACCAGAGCAACCAAACAGAAGACCACCGCCCATTGTTGTCCATGGCCGCTTTACCGACCACAAGAAGATGAACAACTATCTCACATTAAACCTTAAAGGCAAGTACTTTTGGAGACACACGTCCATATCTACCTCCCTCCAGGTAGAGAACAAAGAAGACTGGGAGAAAGTTAATGAAAAATTCGCAAGCTGCAATATAGAGTATCATACGCATACGCCCCGTGAGGACAAGACTCACGCCTTCATCCTCCGGGGCTTGTACCACGAAATAGAAAAAGAAGAGTTAATAGAGGAACTCAAAAAAGATCACAAAATTAACGTGAAAAATCTATACATCTAAGGGGAACTAAAAATCCCCTCTACATGGTCGTGACGGACAGTAAAATAACGTTGAAGGAAATAGAAGCAAAAGTTCGGTTCCTTGACCACACAAAGGTAACCTGGAAAAGGCATATAAACAATAAAAACATAATCCAGTGTCACCGGTGCCAAGAATGGGGACACGTTACTACAAACTGCAAAGTGGCCCCCAAATGCCTGAAGTGCGCCGGCGATCACTTGACAAGTGTGTGTTTCAAATCACCGGATTTGCCAGCGAAATGTGTAAATTGCGATGGGGCACATCCTGCCAATAGTATAAAGTGCCCCATCTATATTAAAAAGATACAGAACTTAGAAAGAAGAAACACAAGGGTACCCCCTCCCCCGGCAATGAAATATGTCTCTGCACCCCAGCCCAAAACTAACAAGTGGGAGGAGAGATTAAGGGCCAGAGAGGCCGCCGCCGTCACCCCTCCATCGCAACCTGAGCCGACGCAACCTAGGGAAACACAAAGGGAGCAAAGAAGACCGCCACTGCTGCCGACCCCTGGAGGAAAAATGCCAGAGATGACGGCCTTTAACCTAATACACAGGAAGCAAAAAATATAGCCGTCCTGGTCAACTTGGAGCAATTGTTGATGCGGATGAGGGAACTGACTCAACAGCTCCGTGAATGCACTACTGCTGGACAAAAATTTCAGGTAGTATATGCTTTCATCTCTAACATCCCAGATAGTCCAATAAAGGGGACTTTTAAATGTCCATTCGTACTCCATGGCTGAATTTTTTACCAGAAATTAGTTTTAAGATGTACATCAAGCGTCTGTAGTCAAAAAGTAGAAATTGATGGGCAGGGGTTGTAAAAAAAATATTTAAGGGTTGAAATCGCGATATGTCAAAAACGGAAAAATTTTCGAAAAAAAGTTTTAGATAAAAGTTATAGAGAAAAAAATTCTGTGTAAAAAAGCTACTTAACTTTTTTTTTCTATAAGTGACCGGCGAGCCGTGAAATTCGATTAAAGTTTTTGAACGATTTACACAGTTAAATACACAGCTGGTGCGTATGCCTTCTCCTCGCCATCGCTTTTTTGACAGAACACAATGACATATCGTCTGCGGATCTCTCAAATTGAAGTACTAAACAGGGTGATATTTTGAAAAGTGACACGAAATGTTGCTGCAGTAAGGCAGGTAATGAAATTTTTCTTATAACTCCGGAACGAATAGAGATCGAGATCATATTTGGCACGTAGGTTGTAATACAGATCTGGGATGGAATTCGAATGAATCTGCTGATGGAAGATGGATATAAGTCCCACATATGTTATCACAAACATGAAGAATCCTTATAACTCGCAAACGGATAGACATATCGCGTTCATATTTGAGACGTAGGTGTTACTATTGAAGAGAGACGGAACCCAAATGATCCTGCCGAGTGATTGGATTCATATTGGGTCAGTTTGGGTTCCACTGTTTCTTATGGTGTTTCTAAGACTTTTTTAAAGTATGGTGATTTCAGATATTCTGATGGTTTTCATGGGAAAAAATCGATCGATTGGATTCATGTCAGGTCAGTTTGTGTCACACAGCTTCTTAAAGTGTTTTAAAGAATTTTACGGTGTTTTTGGCTTTCTTTTATGCTCAGTAAAGGGGAATTATAATTGTTCACTCGTAATCCATGACTCGATTCTTGCCCAAAAGTTTAAAAATGCGTTCGTATAATAGACACGAAATTACGTTCAGTGATATTTTCATCTAAGAATATTAATTAGTATTAGAATGCTTTTGTAGTTATTATAAAAAAGACTTCTCGAAAATCGGACGTAAAATACGTAAAACTTAAAAGAAGTAACGGAGGAGAGTATATTGTTAGTTCAAGCATGTACCGCCCAGATATCTCTACAAATTGTATATCGATGTACATTTAGTTTAGTTTAGTAGATATATATAGTAGTTTAGTTTAGCAATTGTATCAATTTTGCGACTCTTTAAATGAATTCTGCGTTATCGCTTCTATTTTTTATGAACCCGTTCCTAAAGATAGATAATAGTAAAAAAATGAATTATCGAATATTTAAGTAGGATTTTTGCAAGCACCCCCAAGGTCGGATGGGGTAGCATTTTCCACTATACCGTCCACGAAGAATCGATTACGACGGTTATCGAATCGATCCGATCACACTCGAAGGCGTTATTCATCGTTTTATCAACGACTGGGGGAATTGAAAAACCGAAACAAGTTTCAGGGGAGTTCACACGTGTGAAAGCTAGGATTTTAAGCAAAAATCCGAATTTCGCACGAACATTTCCGAAGACACATAAAGGGACGGGAAGTGTCGTTATCGACTAAATCGACCACTAGAAATCGATTCCGAGCATTGCCGAATCGATCCGACCAACAGTTCCGGGAAAAAGTGTGCTGTGGCCAAACTGAAGGTCAGAAATAAGTAAAACTTTACTAGAGGACAACTAGGACCTCGACACACCTTTTGCATCACTTTTGACCGACCGCACAACTTTTGACCAGGATACTTAGTGACTCTGGAAAAAGAAGTTAAAGGCAACGCGACCCCTCGTTTTCGAGTAACTTGAGGTCATAGAATCGATCGCCACGAGTTTTAGTTCGATCCGACCAACCGTTCCTGGAAAAAGTGTACTGTAAATAAACTAAAGGTCAGAAATAAGTAAAACATTACTAGAGGATAACTAGGACCTTGATACACCTTTTGCACCACTTTTGATCGACCACCCAAATTTTGACGGGGATCAAGAAACCCGGTCGGGTTTGGCAGCTAATTTTCTCTCACTATCATACTAGAGCGAAACGAGACAGGGATTCATATACAGCAAGATATTGCTTTCTGCGCCATCTGGATATTTATTTTCTTCTATAAATAGAACATAATCATTTAACATTGGTAATTACATGCCAAATGAGTTGTTTGTCGTTTTATTTTTTCATTTATTTTTTTTAAATGGCATTCGGGCGGTTGACCCACAGCCAAGCACTAAAAACAGGCCGGGATTTTGTCACCTGCGAAGGATGTTGTGCATCGCGAAAAGGACGCAAACCAACATACAGAAAGTGAAGCAGACAGATATACCGCCGGTCAAGACAGGTCTATAATTCTTAGACGAAAACTAAAGAAACGAACCAACAGAGCACAGGAAAGCGCGTCGAACGCCAGTGTTGAGAGCGTTAAGCTGGCACCCGGGCGCTTAGAAAGTAACCACAAAAAAAGTAAGACCTGTTTAAGGTGAACTTGTCATCTTATTGTGGCATTGCTACTGATGTTTGAATTTTGAGCTCTGTCATTCCGGTTATAAAAATGTACTAGGTGGAAGTGGCGTCGGTCGACGGATACGGAAGTTAAATCGCTTAATTCAAACAGTGGATAAATAAATGCAAGTGAATGTTTCTTTCCTTTTATAAAAAAAACAATCATTTAGCATTGGTAATTACGTGCAAAATGAGTTGTTTATCATTTTATCTTTCAAATAAATACCTGTCTTTAATTTGTCATCTTGTTACGGCATTGCCATTACTGATGTTTGGATTTTGAGATCTGTCAAAATAATACGAAGTATTGAAGTATTAATCACGTGTGCAATTTTGATTTCTGATTTTTGGATTAAACACCATAATAGGAATTGCGTTAACTTTAAAAAACATCCAAAATAACAAATTTGTAATTATCTGATGTAAAAAATGGAAATGTTTAATCACAAAAACACATTGAGGGTCGTGTCGGATTACGTGGCGAATAGATTGTGAAACAGATATTTTCTAAGTATTACACATATTGTTTTACAGATTTTTAGCGGATCGTCGGTAAAGTTTACGTTTGTACCGGACATTTAAGTAAGTGCGTGAGTGTAAGGGTTCAGCTCTTTTTACATTCGGATTTCTTTTTCATTGTCAATACGGATAAAGAATTTATGTGCAGAGAATTAACGAAAACAGATGTCAAAATTATCAAAGAAGGTCAGTGGCTCGAAGATTCTCATTTTTTTCCGTACATTTTATGCATAAATGTTTATTACGAAATACCATACCAGTCAAAAAGACACGGCTCAGTCCTGAGCTCTGAGCTTGCAAATGGGAAGGGAATATTCTTTCTTCCTATCTGATCCAACTAGTGAAGACGAAGAGCATTGCTTGAAGCAAATGGTAGAATTATCCTATCGTATTGTACTTTACTACTATAGTCGAGGCAAGAATTCAAGCGATGCACGTCACAGATCGATTCCATAAATAAGACAATACTGCTAAGAATCATGAAGCCCCATTAAACTGTACCTATTTCTGAAAAAACCTTAATAACTGGGTGTCAAGAATTACTCTTTGTAACGTAATTAATGATTAAAAATTATGTTGGTATTAAAATTTCTTTAATGAGATCACTCGTGACGTGCATCGCTTGAATTCTTGCCCCGGCTTTACTTGCAGTGCTTTTCTCCTTCGTTTTTTTTTTATACATTTATTTAACGTCGGCCTATTTCCGCTACTGAGGCCTAACACCGACGCCTGTAGACGAGCTACCCCCAACCAGGAATTTTGCCGAACCTCTTCCCTTAAGAGGAGTAGGGATCTTTTACTTGCCTAACATTTAATAGACAAGGGACCGACGGCTTTACATCCCCTCCGAAGGATGGTATATCTCCTATACAACCCTCGCCTAAGGTTGTATAGCTTCCGCGCATACACTGATATACAAGCCGCTGGAAGATGTGTGAGGCGAGAACGCGGTTTCCGTTGGAATGGTCACCAATCCAAGTACTAACCGCGCCTGTCGTTGCTTTACATCGCATACCGAAGTATGTACATAGTAAAGACGCACCTACGCTCGCCCCTTCTCCTTCGTTTGTTAGAAATAATTTATAAGTTTGTCTATATTCAAATTTCACGGTTCTTTTACATAATCTATCTTAATAGCTAATTGTGAAACCACGTACTGTTCCATAATGAAAAAATAAGTGAAATACATTTTTACTGTTATACAAATAAAGACTGTTTCCAAATTCCCATTTGTACCTCCACCAAATTTCTCCTACAGTTTCTTAAGACCGTTATGTTCATTTGCAATATAAAACTAATCCATGAAAAACGAGCCTTCGTAGGCGAACAAATCGTTTATTACATTGAATTTCAAATTTATTTTACTGTCATATAAATAAAGATTGTTTCCAAAATTCCCAGCTGTACCCCAACAAATTTTTCCCACAGTTTCCTGACGCCCCTATATACATTTGCCGTACAAATATAATCCGTGAAAAACAAACATTTAAAAATAAATTTGAAATTCAATATAATAAACGATTTGTTCACCTATGAAAGCTCGTTTGTCACAAATTATTTTTATATGGCAAATGTACATAAGGGTCTTAAGAAACTGTGGGAAAAATTTCGTGGGGGTACAAATGGGAATTTGGAAAAAATCTTTATTTGTATAACTGTAAAAGTAAATTTGAAATTCAATGTAATAAACGATTTGTTCACCTATGAAGGCTCGTTTGTCACGGATTATTTTTGGGTGACAAATATATATAAGGGTCCCAGGAAACTGTGGAAAAAATTTGGTGGGGGTACAAATGGGAATTTGGGAAAAATCGTTATTTATATGACAGTAAAAATAAATTTGAAATTCAATGTAATAAAAGATTTGTTCACTTATGAAGGTTCGTTTGTCACGGATTATTTTTGTGTGACAAATATATATAAGGGTCCCAGGAAACTGTGGAAAAAAATAGTTGGGGGTACAAATGGGAATTTGGGAAGAATCGTTATTTATATGACAGTAAAAATAAATTTAAAATTCAATATAATAAACGATTTGTTCACCTATGAAGGCTCGTTTGTCACGAATTATTTTTGTATGGCAACTGTACATAAGGGTCTTAAGAAACTATGGGAAAAATTTGGCGGAGGTATAAATGGGAATTTGGAAAAAATCTTTATTTGTATAACTGTAAAAATAAATTTGATATTCAATGTAATAAACGATTTGTTCACCTATGAAGGCTCATTTGTCACGGATTCTTTTTATATGGCAAATATACATAAGAGTCTTAAGAAGCTGTAGGAAAAATTTGGTGGGGGTACAAATGGGAATTTGGAAAAAATCTTTATTTTTATAACAGTAGAAAGAAATATGAAATTCAATGTAATAAACAATTTGTTCACCTATGAAGGCTCGTTTGTCACTGATTACTTTTGTATGGCAAATATACATAAGGGTCTTAAGAAATTGTGGGAAAAATTTGTTGGGGTACAACTGGGAATTTGGGAAAATATCTTTATTTATATGACAGTAAAAATAAATTTGAAATTCAATGTAATAAACAATTTACTCGCGTATGAAGGCTCGTCTGTCACGGATTACTTTTGTGTGGCAAATGTATATAAGAGTCCTAGGAAACTGTAGGAAAAATTTGGTGGGGTACAGCTGGGAATTTGGGAAACAATCTTTATTTATTTCACAGTAAAATAAATTTGAAATTCAATGGAATAACGTTTTATTCGCCTCGTTCGTCACGAAGAAATTTTTTTAATATATATATATATATATATATATATATTGACTATGTAATACTATAGGAAAACTTTTATATGGGTAAAATTGGGAATTTATAATAAAGCTGCCTTCGAAATATGGTAATTTTTTTTATAAAAAAATATTTTTTTAAGAAAACTTATTTAAATGCTCTAAAAAGTGGAAAATAAACTTTGAAGTAAATCAAATCCATCATTTTTGTTACATTATATAATTTTTTTATGATATAAAAGCTTGTCGCCAGATTTTCCTGTGTAAAGGAGATTGTTCGCGACAAGCTTTTATATCATAAACGAATTGTATAATGGATCAAAATGATGGATTTGATTTGCTTCAACGTTTATTTGCTACTTCTTAGAGCGTTTAAATAAAAGCTTTTTTTAAAATATTTTTTTACATAATTTTATTTTTTACTTTTTAGTCTTTTGATATGCTGCAATCCTCAGATATCGATTTTGAGACGAATCGGATCGTAAACGGTAAAGTCGTCCGCCATCTTGAACTAAATTTTTTACTAGAAATTCGTAATCCGCGACCCCGAAAACCCCCAGATATCGGTTTTGATCTATTTGAACGTAAATGACAAAAGTTGACGGCCATATTGGCGCCGCCATTTTGAATTTCTTTATTATGACTGAAAATTCATAATCCGCGACCTAGAAAACCCCCCAGATATCGATTTTGAGTTGAATCGGATCTTAAACGGTAAAGTCGTCCGCTATCTTGAAATCGCCATTCTGAACAATTTTTTTTTACTGGAAATTCGTAATCGGCGAACCTGTAAACCCCCAGATATCATTGATCGATTTGGACCATAAATGACAAAATTCACCCGCCATATTGGCGCCGCCATTTTGAATATCTGAATTTTGACCAAGAATTCATAATTGGGGATCTCGAAAACCCCCATATATCGATTTTGAGTCGAATCGGATCGTAAACGGTAAAGTCGTCCGCCATCTTGTGTTTTTCTTATATGAAGATGTTAAAGTGTATTGCCACGAGACTTATACACGTGCAAAATTTCAAAGCCGTAACGTAATGTGATAGTGCACGTATGTCATAGCGTCTTACACGCTCTACACTGGTGGGATAGAATTTCCTCTACGTCAACATTTGTGGATGAAATTTTGTGGATATTTTCACCTTAATGAAAATTGATATCTGTTTTTGTGAGAAAAAAGTTTATATTTTGTAGGAGGCGTTTTTTTGAGGAAGGTGGTAGGTGACGAGGATTGTGCAACCACCCCCAGAGGTTGTTTTCACCCATCAAGGGGGTGGACATTTTTTTTCCAGCTATAATTGAAAAAACAGCATAATAAATCTGTTTATTAAAGTGTTATTATATATATATTGATTTTCCACCCCTTTGAAGAGTGAAAACAACCCCCGGGGCAGGTTACACAACCCTGGCCACCTACCACTTTCCTCAAAGAAGTGCTTATAAAAAATATTAATACTTTCCCCAAAAAAATATAATATTTTACCCCTTTGAAGGGTGAAAACATCCCCCGGGGGTGGTTACACAACCCTGGTCACCTACAAACTTCATCAAAGAAACACCTCCTATAAAATATAAATTTTGTTCTCACAAAAACAAATATCAATTTGTCACCCCCTACAAGGGTTGGTAGCCTGGGGCGGGGGTGGCTGAGGTCAAATCCCTCGAGGGAACTTCCGTTCTACTTGAGGGAACAACAATTAATCGAAAAATTGTGGAAAATAAACGGGTTTACGGAAAAATGGAATTTAGGGGTAGTTTTTGGCCAATTTGAGGGGGTTGCCGAGGTGAAAAAATTCAGCACCCTCGAAAACGTAGGGGGGACATTGTCTAGTCCAAGGCGCAAACATTCCGTAATTTCGTCATAAATCCCGACTCTTTAAATGGATGACTATTAATCGAAACTCATAATTGTATTGGAAAATAAAAACATTTTAAATGTAAAAATCGCAAACAAAACATAAAACATCATTCGCCTCATGACGTTTGTCGTTCTCACTCTAGACACACTCTCTTACGCTTCTCTCTCTGGCGGTGAGTAGAGGGCATACGCGCCAGCTGTGTATTTGACTGTGTAAATCGTTCAAAAACTTTAATCGAATTTCACGGCTCGCCGGTCACTTATAGAAAAAAAAGTTAAGTAGCTTTTTGACACAGAATTTTTTCCTCTACAACTTTTGTCTAAAACTTTTTTTCGAAAATTTTTTCGTTTTTGACATATCGCGATTTCAACCTTTAAATATTTTTTTTACAACCCCTGCCCATCAATTTCTACTTTTTGACTACAGACGCTTGATGTACATCTTAAAACTAATTTCTGGTAAAAAATTCAGCCATGGAGTACGAATGGACATTTAAAAGTCCCCTTTATTGGACTAAGACGATGCCTTTTAAAATTAAAATTTCTTCTTGGAACGCAAATGGTGTTGATAACAAAATTTGTTTTCTTATCAATTATCTAGCGAGGTATAAAATTGGCATTATGCTCCTAAATGAGACGAAACTTATCAGACGTGACAAGTTGCGCGTTCGAGGGTATACGACAATACGCAACGATAAGGTGGACAATAACAGAGGCGGTGGGGTGGCCGTGCTCATAAAGTCCGATATCGCGCAGACACACCGGATTCTGCGGAATACCATCGTGGAAAACGTGTGTGTGACGCTGGAGGGCGGCGTGAGTATCGTCGCCGCGTATAATAGGCCCCAGAACGGATTCACAGCGGGTTGTATTGATAATTTGTTGAACGCTGACCCACGCTGCCTACTCATAGGCGATCTTAACGCTAGGCATCGCAACTGGACCTGCCATCGCAACAACGCCAACGGCAATACTCTGTTTGACTATGTCAATAATCATAACGTCGTGCTGCAATATACGGACGATCCCACGCATTTTCCTGATAACGGTACAACACCATCCACCCTTGACATAGCGGCCAACAAGGGCGTGAGGAATTCTACGCCGCCTGAGGCGTTGGAAGAATTCACGACCGACCATAATCCAATTCTTCTGGAATTGGATGATATGCCAAGGGAAGACATAACACGTAAAACCACTTCTTATAGAGACGCCGACTGGCGCCTCTATAAGGCACATATTAACACAAACCTACAGATCACCAACACTATCGCTTCTTCCGCCGAGCTGGAAAATGCCGTGGAGGAGTTCACAAGGATATTGCAGCGCGCCAAGCGGGGTGTTGCAGCAACGATAACGATAAATCCCTACAAAGACCGACTCGACGAAGCGGTCCTACAAGACATTCGAGAAAAAAACAGACTGAGACGGCTTTGGCAGCGAAATCGTGATGCCGACGCTAAAGTCGAGATGAGCAGGCTGCAAAGGCGGATCAGGACCGCCATTAGCACTGCAAGAAACCAGAGGTGGGGGGACAAATTGGCAGCCTTGAATCATCAAGACATCTCGCTGTGGAAGCTGACGAGGGCCTTGCGAAATACGCGGGAAGCCATTCCCGCGCTGACAAGCGCGAACGGACATACTGCGTTGACAGACATGCAAAAAGCGAGAGACTTAGCGACACAGTTTGAACGTATACATAACGTGAACGCCCCAAATAATTTAGAACATGACCGCATCGAAAATGACATTAACCAAGTTATTGGCCATGATGTACAATTGACTAGACGTGAATTTCTCAAGATCATGGTCAAACCCTCGGAAGTGGCAAAAATTGTCAAGACTTTACCTAATAACAAAGCGCCGGGAAAAGACGACATTGAATACAAGCTGCTCAAATATCTTCCGAGGAAGGGTATTGTGCAGCTGACGTATATCGTTAATGCGATTCTGCGACTGCAACACTGGCCCAGCCAGTGGAAATGCGCCGTGGTTGTGCCCATTTTAAAGCCGAACAAGAACGCGAAGCTCGCCGGCAGTTATCGACCTATCTCGTTGCTGTCGGCGATCTCCAAGTTGGTGGAGAAGCTCGTCCTGATCAGACTAGACCATGCTCAGGATGAGCTTCACATCAACGACGAGTCTCAATTCGGCTTCAGGAGGGGTCGGAGCACGGTGCAACAAGTCACTAGGATAGTTAACGACGTCGCTGTACAATACAACCTTGGGAAGAGCACCGTCATGGTGCTCCTCGATATTGAGAAGGCTTTCGATACCGTCTGGATCCCGGGCCTGCTCTACAAAATGCACGACTACAACTTTCCGACGTACATAATCAAACTAATTCACTCGTTCCTAACAGGTAGATCCCTGCAAGTCCGAGTGAATAACAAACTATCAACACGGCGGGACATTCGCGCGGGAGTTCCCCAACCGAAACTATACAATTTATACGTGCCCGATTTCCCGGAGTTCCCGAACACTAAACTGGCTAAGTACGCCAACGACACGGCCATGTATGCTCACTCACACAATGCTCAAGCGGCAAACATGCTGCTGAAAGCACACATGGCCCGTGCCACGGCGTATTACGGCCTGTGGAAGATTCGGGTAAATGCCGAGAAATCGGAAGCAATAGTCTTCACACGCCGCTTCACCGAAAATAGAGTTTTAACGCCAATTCTGATGGGGGGAAACCAAATTCCAATTAAAAGGTGTGTGAAGTACTTGGGGGTCAGACTGGACGCAAGACTGACGTTCAATACTCACATCAACGAGACCATACGGACAGTCTACTCCATGTCCAGGAGTCTGTATCCACTCCTGGTCAGGGGTAGCAGACTAAGCAGACAAAACAAAAAATTAATTTATACCATGGTGGTCAGGCCGGCAACCACATACGCGGCACCGGTGTGGTGCAGCACATCGGTCACGACATTTAATAAACTAAAAGTTTTAGAACACAAATTTATGCGCCTCATTTCCAATTCTAGCAGGTACACCTCCCTAAGAGACCTCTACGAACGCTGTAACGACATAACTCCAATAGCGGACTACGTTCAGGAAATATCTCAGAAGTTTTATGCATTCAAACTGGGCGACAGTCCGCTTACCCGCAACATTACACGAATTAGAGAGCATAATGCACCCTTTCGGATCAAACACAAATTACCATACCAGGCGCTGCCCATTTTCCGGCAACCTCTCTAACCAACCTTCCATCTATCACAACTTCTTCTATTTAACTTTTCTATCATTTAAATTTTAAACCTTCGACTCTTTTCTGTTTCTGTCTTCGTTTATGTTTGTTTATTTTTGTTTCTAAATTCCTCTTCATTATCCATTACAGAACTAAATTTAAAAAATTCAAAATTACCCACCTCAATCTCAATTTTTTAAATCATATACTGGCATCTGGGATGTCCTGCGGTAGTTGTCTGAAGCGGGTTTTTTGCTTAGTTATCTTTTCCCGCATCAACTATCAAAATTTCTAAGTGTTTTTTCCACAAGTGTTAGTGTTTATAGTGTTAGTGTTTTAAATTCCTCCAAGAGGAATATTTTAAAAGTAGATTAAGCATTTTAATTCGCCCTGCGCGGCGAAAGGTGTTGCCTTTTACAAATTGTTTTTAGCCGCCGAACCAGACACGCCCCGTCCAGTCTTTCATCCGCCGCGACGATTCACGTCACGGTTGATCGACTGGTCCCGGGACGTGAGCTGGCGAGGCCATACATGTATATAAGGATTAAAAATAAATGTTTTGATTGATTGATTGATTGATTGCACGCTTCGAATTCAAGACATCATAGGTACAATCCCCACATATTAACTACTTTTTTTTTGTCATAATATATCTCTAAAATTTTGTCTGTATATAATAATTTCAATAAAATTTTAGGTGGTATACCGTTTATCGATTCTTCACTGGAATCACTCATTTTAAATTATTTTCTAGCTCAAACTGCGCGAATACACACTGACAATTACTTTGACAGCTTACGCACTAACTTGAATTTTTTAAAACGAATAGTTGCCTATGTACTTAATACACGAACTGTGATTGATCGATTTCATATCCATCCTAGAACGTATATGAAATATATCCGTTCAGTTAACTGGAATGGCCCACTTATCCATTCTACAGACTGTACGGAAAACAGCGAATTTACATAAGGGAGTAGGAAAATTATTTTGTAATATTAGGAAGAGATGGAATATATAATTATTAATATTAATTTCTTTTGGTAAATCTGACACCTTCTTTTTGCAATATTAGGCCCAAATTTGAAAGACTCGTTATGAAATTTAATGAAATATTTTTCCAATTTCTCCACCTCAGCAGAGTTCCATTTTTTTGACGGCTGAATAAGACCTCCAAATGACAGACTCTGTATCCATGGAGACATATATATGCATATTTATTGTTTCTCCTTTGTACCTACAAATCCATACTCATCCATACTTGGGCCAATACACCTATATTGGCCCAAGTATGGATGAGTTTGCAGGTTCTGTTTGGCCAGATACCCTGCAATATATGTAAGTCCATCTTTCTCTGCCAATTTTCTTAGGGACAACTCGTGCTGCCTTCATCATCGGGCATAATTGGACTTGCATTCTGGAGTTCCCTAACAGTTGGAGAGTCCACTACAATGTGTTTAATGCTTGCTTGTTTGAGAGCACTGGCCAATAAGTGTTCTTCTACTTCACCTTCAGGATTTGATTCCACATTAGTATGAGTCTCTACTATCCCGGGGTTTTTACCCAAGATAATCATGCGAAGCCTATACAATGCGTTGAGTGAAGATGGATGATCATGCAGGCTACCTCGAGTCTTCAACTACAAATGTGAATAAACTACGGTTAATGAATGAAATTAAAAATATTGGGAATTACCTACCTGAGAAAAAAAGTTTTCAAGACAGTCTTGATTCAGGCGATGGGTTAATATATATTTTATATTTAACTACTGACTTAAATGGGAAAATAAATTTTGCAGGGGTATTGTAGAAATTAGTATACCCTTTTGAAAAGTTTGCTGCAGACTTCTTGCCATTACAAAGTAATCCCCTAATTGTTGATTTGAAATCTTCCAGAGTGGAGCTTTGTTACTAGATACAAAGCCCATATGGCTTCTTAGTCGGTACGGAGGCAGTTGGGGTGTACGAATTCATTCAAATTTTTATCATGACCAGGCATGTATTGCAACAAAGCTGTCGCTGTGGTGTTTGAAAATAATTGTGCCGCTAGTTTTACATTTTGCCTTTGAGTCTTTGTACAATTCAAATGTAAGTCACTTAGCTTATAACAAGAACTAATTTCGGAACTTCTTTCCTGAACTAATTGCCTTACGGGCTCTTTATTAATTATTCTTCCATCACTAAGCGTAAAGCCAGTATCAATGAACCAATTTCTAATTAATTTTAGCAGATGAGGTGCATCTGCGAAAAAATAAATTGGTTCCTGTGTGACAGGATGTACATGGAACGTTTTGTTGATGTCGATTCCCAGCTCCTTCCATAATCCTTGATTTCCCCCACAACAATCAACACATGCCGCCACATTATAATTTATTTTGTATAACTCCACAATGACGGAGTCTAATAAATCTGCCGTAACTTTTTCATCAAATCCAATGTACACTGGCTGCTTCCATTTGTCAAACAGTCCTCTTGCCATGACAATTTGCATATAAGAGTTTGGACCAACAATTTCATCCTGCTTCTGATCGTATTCATATATGGCAGAAAGTTTTACTTCATCAAATGATATGACAGTTGTTCTTTGGTAATCATTCTTCGTTCTTCCAGCAGTATTCATTACCCTTAAAATATCATTTAAAAGTCCTGACCTCAGATTTATATTGGCTGCCCATTTTTGAAGAGTTGAAATTCCAGGAAGCGGATACTTCAAAGTTTCCCTCAGATAAATATAGCAGCGTCTACCCAGATAACGTAAAGTGAATTCCCTGGAAAGCTCTTCCTCGATCCACCGTGCTCTACCTTTCTTTTTCAACAGAATATCTATTTAGTTGGATGTTAAAAAACCTTTGAACGTTTCCTTCACTTTCTCTTGAAATGACGAATCAGATTCTTGAGTTTATTCTCTAGCTTGTTATGTTTAATAGCAGTATTTTTGGGCAACATTCGAGATTAATAAAATGAAAATAAAATAAATAAAATGAAACGCGTACATGCAGGGTACGGCTTTCCGCCTGTCTTGCAGGTGGCGCCATCTATACTATAATGAATACATCACTTTTACACCCTGATCAATTTAAACATGGGATCATTTTTAAATTATACAAAAGTGTACATAGTTTTAAGATACTTAAGCATAATGGACATTTACAAAACTAAATATAGATTTCACATAAAAATGTAAATAATGCTACAACTAAATAAAACCAACAATAGGTACAAGTTTCAAAAAAAAATCAAAATGATTTTACATTCAACTTATTTCTAAAATTTTCAAATTTTTCTCTTGGTAATGATTTAGTAAGAATATCTGCAATGTTTTCATTCGACGGTACATATTTTAGCTGAACTAGACCTTTTGCAACAATGTCTTTCATAAAATGAGCTTTTATATCTATATGTTTGGATCTTTTATTATTATCAAAACTTTCAATCGAATGTAGAGCACTTTGATTATCAATCATTAGTGTGGGGCTTGTATATTATTTACTGAAAAATCATTGCAAATACCTCTTAGATAAATAAGTTCCGAATCTGTCAACGCACTAGCTAGATATTCGGACTCATAACTTGATAGCGCCACAACATTTTGTTTTTTTGATATCCACGACACTAAATTATTATTGAAATAGACCGCACAACCACTTACACTTTTTCGATCAAGATGGTCACTTCCCCAATCAGCATCGGTGTATGCAAGAAGCTGGTTACATTGAGTTGCTTTCTCGAAAATAAGTGCCATGTTCTGTGTATGTTTTAGGTATCGTAGTATACGTTTTGCTGCTTGCCACAGCTGTCCAGTTGGTTTGTCCAAAAAAACCTACTTAGAAATATTACTGAAAATGATATGTCGGGTCTGCTTATGGTCGCTATGTACAGTAACAAACCAATGAGCTCTCTGTAAAGTACATCCTTCCTTATTTCCTGATCCTCAATTTGGAAATTTGTTTCCATGGGCGTCAAGGCTGGTTTACATTCTTTCATTTTAAATTTACTTAACATCTTGTCAATTAAAATGGTTTGAGCTATACACATCTTATTATTATAAATTTTTATTTCCATACCTAAGAAATTTTTAAGCTCTTCTAAGTTTTTTGCTGCAAATTCATTTTCTAGTTCTTTAATAATATCAAGACTATTTGGTCCTGTTATAAGGATATCATCTACCCATATTAGCAACCACACATCTCGTCCTGTGTAAAGACAGAAATCGTTCCCTGAACGTTTTAATCCATTTTTCTCAACAAATTAATGAATGCATTCTTTCCACATTCTTGGTGCTTCTCGTAGACCATATAAAGCTTTTCTTAATTTTAATGCAATATAATTTTTATCAATAGTGACACCTTCGGGAATTTTTATGTATATGTCGTATATGTATATGTAAAAAGGCCGTAGGTATGTCAAGTTGTATTATTTTCCAACTATTTCGCATAGCATGTGAAATAAACATCCTGATAGTCTGATATCTTGCTACGGGTGCATAGATATTAAAATGTATTTCTTCCTGGTAACCTTTAGCTACTAGTCTGGCTTTTTTCAGATTATTTTGTTTGATTTTGAATACCCAACGTGTATCAATAGGCTTCTCTCCTTCTGATAATTTAGCAGGTTCCCAAGTTATAGCTTGTTTCCATGCGTGTCCTAATTTCTCCGCTTGTTTATAGTCTTTCGGTTCTGTAATAAAGCAATATGCGGAATACAACTCATAGTCGCTAAACCTTTCTGGTGTTTTTATTTTTCTTTTATTTGGTCTTTCCTTTCCTCTCGTAACATGTTTTTCTGAATATTCTTCATCTTCAGAACTTGTGTCGTCCATGTCTTTAGTTTTTATACTATCTTCTAAATAACCTCTTTTATTTTCCTCATTTTCTTCATTCGGTTTATTTTCTATTTCATAATATACTATGTTTGTTGCATCGAATCTTACATCTCTAGACATAAGTATTTCATCTGTTACAGGATTCCATAGTCTGTAACCATTTGTACTGTATCCTACCATGCGAACTTTTAATGCTCTTGTATCTAACTTATCACCAGTTTTTGGTAGTTTAAGAGGGATAAGGATCAGCTGATCGAACCTAGTGAAGCCACCAATACTCCCCGCGCGTCGGAGATATCCCCTAGTTACATTTACGTTATCACAGAAATACGTAACCAGAGTACTTTGCTTTCAGATTTCAGCCAGAGAATGTGATGCAACTAACATGGAATGTCGTATACGTAGGGGAAGTGTGCCTAAAATGGTATATGTAGGTAAAATGGGACATCGTCGTTATTAGACAAAGACGGTTTAATATATTTGACTAGTGCAGTTGGTAAGCATCAGAGCAGTAATAGTATAGTGCCGTGTCGAGAGAAGCGTGTATACATGCAATTACGACGTAAGTAAATTTTGGTTTATTGTTTTTGCAACATATAATAATTACGGCTAACAAATAAAGCTCTAGAAACGGTAGATGCGGAGTTAGCCATGTCGCATTAATATTTATGGGAACTGTGCAGGTTAGGTTACTATCCCATGCCTAAGCGATTGTGAAAATTTATACAATTTTTTTGCGGGAAATTTGAATATATCGATGTGAGTTGTGGGTAAAATGGGAATTTCGTGAGGAGGAAAAATGGGATATCCCATTTTACCTACATATTTCGCATTTCCGATTATTTTAAGGATTATTTATTTCTAGATGCCTTCCAACTTCATAAGAAAAACTCGGCAATCCTGGAGTGAAGACTCGATGTCTCAGGCCTTAGAGCCAGTCAGGGCTGGTCATTTTGGGTTTTTAAAAGCCTCAAAAACATTTGGAGTTCCTAAATCGACATTAGAAAGACGTTTTAAGAATAAAAACAAATATGCCAAAGAAAACACCAAAAAGCTGGGAAGTAGAAGTTTAACGCTCCCTGCGGAATTGGAACAGAAGTTAGTTGAGTATGCGAAAAATATGGAGATAATGCTGTTTGGATTAACAACGAGAACCATTCGAAGTTTGGCGTATCAGCTTGCTGTAAAAAACAACATCGATCATCATTTCAACAATGAAAAGAAATTGGCTGGATGGCATTGGTTACGATCCTTTTTAAAAAGACACAAACTCTCTCTTCGCCTGCCAGAAGCAACTTCCTCTGCAAGGGCTAGAGGTTTCAATAAAAATGGAGTGGAAGAATTTTTCAATCTTCTGGAACCTCTTCAAGACAAAATGAAGTTTTCTCCTTTCAGAATATTTAATGTTGACGAAACCGGCATCACTACGGTACAAGGTCGGCCCTCAAAAGTTGTCGCTATGAGAGGTAGAAAACAAGTCGGCACACTTACGTCTGCAGAATGTGGAGAATTATCTACAGCCGTAATCTGTATGAGTGCCGGTGGAGCTTATGTTCCGCCAATGTTAATATTTCCCCGAGTAAGGATGCGGGATCATTTCCTGGAAGGTGCTCCGCCTGGAACTCTCGGAGTTGCTTACAAATCTGGTTGGATGCAGATGGAACTTTTTACAAAATGGTTTGATCATTTTATTGCTCACGTACAAGCTTCTAAGGATAATCCAGCATAACTTGCATGAGAGAGGCATGAGACGCATACCCAAAATATTTCCATCCTGGATGCAGCTAGAGATAATGGAGTGACAATTATATGCCTACCTCCACATTGCAGCCATCGCATGCAGCCACTCGATGTTTCATTTATGGCACCGCTGAGCACATTTTATACTGCACAAGTAGAGATTTGGTTGAGAGAACATCCAGGACGATGCATAACTATAGCTCAGGTTGCTGCATTATTTGGTCAGGCTTATCTACAAGCGTCAACACCACTTAATGCCATCAACGGTTTCAAGAAAACCGGACTATATCCAGTAAACCAGACAGTCTTCACAGAAGATATGTTTGCTGCAGCTTTACCCACCGATAAGTCACCCCAAGATTCTAATAATAATGCAACAGATTTGTTTGTAATTCTAGAAGAAGAAAACCCAGAGGATGATCTGAATAAAGAGAATAACGTCATCCCTAGAGAGTTGACACCAGTGCAGCAAATCCTTCAACAACCAAATTTGGTTATAGGATTAGAGAAATGTGACTTGCCAGTCGAAGAGGTTGCTGGACCATCTACAAGCAAGGATTCCCGTTATATTTCTCCTAACAAAATTGCTCCTTACCCAAAAATTTGTAGTCTTGAAGCCCCAAAGAAGAGAACAAAAGTGAAGAAAGGAAGAGCAGCAATACTCAGTAGTACCCCTTGCAAGCAGGAGCTTGAAGACTCTATAAAAGAAAAGGCGGAAAAAGAGAAAAAAAATAGCTTGAGAAGAGTAAACAGAAACACACAGATTAAGTCATTAACTGCTCAATCCACAGAAAGGACTTGTCCGGGAAGTAAGAAGTCAGTGAAGAAAGATAGTAGAGGTGCTGCTAAAGGAAAAAAGAAGAAAGCGAAGATGGAAGAGAGTAGCAGTGAGTCCGGAAGTGAGGACGATGTTGAATGTTTATATTGCTGCACTAAATATTCAAAAGACCGAGATGGTGAAGGGTGGATAAAGTGCGTCAGTTGCCACAAGTGGGCACATTATGCTTGTGCAGGCACTGAAGATGATGAAGACATATTTACATGCGACTCATGCTTATAGGTATGTTTAAAATATATTATTCTTAGGCTACTTAAGTGTTCTTATTTTATAAATAAAATCATTTAGATATGTTGCAGTGTTATTTTCCAATCCCATTTTACCTTCATACTATTTCCCATTTTACCGACATTCTGTAGGTAAAACGGGAAATTGCACAAGACAATTCAATATTTTTTTTCTCACAATATTTTTCAAATTGAATAAAGATCATAAAAACCATTTGATAAACAAATAGTTACAGCTTAATCCTACCCTGAGTCCAACCATTTCTATTACATACTTTGTTCTATACATCGTTAAGTGTCCCATTTTAGGCCCACTTCCCCCAATAATCATCCTTGCACTTCCCCTACCTTTACTTTATTCCGTCAAAATATAGCCGGCAATATTGCCTTCTCCGATATATTATTGTTTATTGTCAATATTTTTATTTGTTTTAGTTTCCGATGATTTTTGAATTATAAATATACTAATCATTTAAATGAAAAATTGCGTGTTAAAGTTTTTATCATATTTTTCAGGTGAAATGAAATGAATGTTATCATTAGGTTATCATTAGAGATATCTCTGTGTAGGACAAACAAAACATAACCTATCCTGTAAGGTGTTTCGAGTCATATATTTGCAGTGTTTTTCTGCCTACGGGTATCCTCCGGCCTTTTTTAAATTTGTAAGTGTTGTTAAAGATGTAGTGCTTTGTTTTAGAGTTATTATTTTTATAACAACATTTTTGGAGTTGTTGGGACTCATTCGTTTTTTCGGACCATTTTTAAAACATTACATGGGAAATATTTTTATATTGTTTAACGAAAAAGTATAGTGATTCATTTAATAAAATATTACCAATGTAGCACTAAAATAAGAAATTTCGCAAAAGTAACTTTGATCGTCGAATATTGTTTGTCCAATGGTTCTTTGCGTGTGTATCAAATTCGCTGTATGATGAATGTAAAATAAAGGATTATAAACTAATTTAAAATGTTTTTTAGACGAGGACAAACGATGAACACAACAGGAGATCTGTTAAGGATGTGTTACGTTTGCCTCAAAAACATTTTAAATTATTTTATAGTCCTTCATTAAGTATATTTTACATAAGTAGACTACAAATTTCTAATTCTACTGACTGTTGTTATACAATGCACAATGTTTTCCTTTACAAACCTTCTCAAATTTATGGAAAAATTCCTGTTGCCCGAGTATGTGAAGCAAAATTTTGTTCACGAAACCAGTAGCAAAGGAAAGAATTTTTCTTAGTAAAGTTTTGGTTTTCTTTCATAATGATTTTTTTAATAGCCAACAATATTTTCTTCTTTATTTTCTATGCAAATTTAAAGAACATATAAGAACACAAGTTTTGGAATTAAACTAACTAAAGAGGAGTTTTTAAGCAAACAAAATACAGATGAATAATCATTTATTGAATTGAACCTTATCACTTTATTAGTAAGGGCTTCATGTAGAAACGGAGTTTTAAAGCAAAAACCTTACAAAACAAGTGAATAATAAATAAATACATAAACTTAACAAAAACAATTAGCTCTAAATAATAGAACAAAAATAAATATGATTTTCACAAAATAAAATAAATAAGAAAATATTTCTACACTTCCATAAATAAATATAATCAACATTATTTTATATGAAGACGTTTCCAAAATAAATAAATAAATAATAAGTGCTCATGCATGTTCTATCGGTGTTTCTAATTGGGTAGCCTTTAGGGTGCTGTGGATCTATTATTTCTGGTAGGTAACAAACAGGTGAAATAAAATGTTTTTAATAAAGGCAACATCTTTTCTTCCCACAAAACTTCATCTCGTTCAATCTGAAAGAAAATTTATTTTATTTGAAATTATTATTAGAGGCTGATCAATTGTTTTTCCAAAAAGATCCTATACTGAGCAAAGAAGAGAGAATTATTAAATGAAAAGAAATAGAAGGAGGAATACACAGGATGCACATTACAAATTGCAGATTAAAAATAAAATACCTCTTCTACTAACAATCCGTAACGGCTCCAAAGGCAAAGTCGAGTGTCCTATCACAAACATTTATAAAAAGTACAATTAATTAAAATAAGTGTTTTTTCATATTACACTGCTACGTTAAATTTTAAAACTACAATCTGACGTAACTAGTTGGTCGTCGTCTGTTGACTAACGGTATTTGCCGGCCGACTAACAGTGGAGATGGTCGGGGTTCTAAATTACTTTGATGTATCAGGGCGCCAAGTAAATTTTTTTTCTCTCCAAATACCAGCTCAAGTACAATGTAACCTCAAATTTACTAAATAAATTACTTAGCGAGACGATAATGAAAAATTCAAATTCAGTTTTATCTTTTAATAACAATAAACAAAGTAGGTTCACTTTATAACATTCAACAGTACAATAACGTAGAGTATGGTGACAGACAAATTCAACACTAAAAAAAAATGTATCTAACTGGGTATACGCGTCTTACGTAAGTGCTTAAACCCCCAACAAATATCATAGATGTTTTAATTAGTTGACAGAATATTTTCATATGATGTTTAGCAAGACTTTAAAAATATATATATATATATATATATATATAGGTACAGTGGTGAAATTTTTTAAGCAAAATATACAATATATTTAAAAAAAATCAATATATGTATGGCGTAAGAAGGATACAAACTGCAGGCAGCAGGGCTTCAGCTTCGGCTCAAATTTCAGGAATGGGCAACTTCCAGCCTATCAATTAACCCAGAAAATGGATGGCTCCTCCACAAAAAAGAAATTCCAGTCCAGCAAGGAGAAGTAACATAAGTACGTGTAGACTAGTGGAAAAAAAGTTATTCGTATCATGGGAGAAAAAAAAAAACGTAGGAAAAACTATGAAATCCTAGGCGAAACCGTAAGTGGAAAAAAAAACCTAAAAATAAATTTTTACCATTGAACAATTTACTACAAGTGATATTTTGCTAGTTTGAATATAAAAATAAAATAATTACCTCGTTTCGGAGGGTTTTCTTAGAAAAATGTTGTTGACCTTGGATGTCCTTGGCCTCGTGTAAATTTGGCAAAAATGACTTTTACGTATAGATCCTTCCAATGAAGACAATCGATTTCCAATACCATAAAAATATGCACTCGTCCAAACATAAATGGAAAATCGAAAATATAACGTTGCGAATGTATCCCAAAATGGTGAAATTACTTGTTTCAAAAATCGCAACGAGCACGTAAAAATACCACTTAATAAATTGCCAAGCGTTCGAGCGAACTACACGTGAAAAGTGACAGACTACCGGAAGCCAAAAACTATTGTGAAGAAATAAATCTGTGTTACCGATCGTCAGTAGGTTATAGGAATCTACCTATAAACTAATTAAAAGTTATTGGTTGCCTAGCTTAAGAATTACAGAAATAGAGAGCTTAAGTATATGCAACACGCTACACAACAAAATGTATAACGCCATGCCTATACTTAAGTGCAACAGATTCCTTACAATTGCGGGTTCATATAGACAACTAAATAATAAATATTACGCGTGACGAAGGATAACACGAATTCGTTAGACATTAAATGTAAGAGATAAAGTAATGTTTTAGAGATTTTTTTAAATAATGTATAAATGTTAAATTGAACTGTAACAACCACCCCCCTTCACAAAGAAATTTACCCCATAAATTTCTCCAAAAAGAAAAAAAATAAAAGACGCACACAATAAATTCATACGCACAACCATATATATGACTTAACACTGTGAGGCTTAAAATGCTTGGGGTTACCTCACCTCACAGTCAATCCACTTGCAACCAAAACTTGCGGGAGTGTTCTCCTATCTGCCACAGCGGCCACCCTTCCACCAGCAACTAGATGACAGACACGTCAGAGCACCGCACTGAGGGACTTGACATGGTGTTGACCGACCTCGACCAAGCCAACCAAAACGAAGACCCATGGCAAGCTGATCCCCAGCTCAATGACTGACCCCCTGGCATCCGGTTTGCCATTTAAGACAGCCAGTGAAATGTCACCGCTCCCAGCAAGATTGGAGTCCCTCTAAGTATTTTAAAACAAAAAAAAACTAAGTGGCCGTTCAGGGGGCTTTTACCCCACATAGGACAATCCCATGGTGGTAGAATTCTTTTTACAACCCCCTCACCACAGAGGTTAAAAAAAATGACATTTTACTTAGTGGGTTCCAGCCAGCTAAGTAAGTTATAATAAATCCCGAAATCGAGAAAGAAAATCTAACTAATCAAATACTATAGCTCGTAGACACTCTACAGATAGACAGGCACATTAAAATCCAGTAACAGGTAAACAAAATGTTATAATAAATTCAATTACTAGATGAAATTACAGACGAGTAGATCAATGCCCAAAAGGACGTGAAATTAATTAGCTTACGGCCATATACGACCTACGACACACAAAAAATATTTCACTATTAGTAGAGACTAAGCGAAAATCCCTTACTAACCCACTACTATGGCAATAACATTCATACTTAAGACAAACAAGAGATCAAGATCTGGAAAGCTTTTATTTTCCAAAAATGATCTATCTAATGGCGGTATATGAAACACCAACCAAGGTAACATATAACTATTATACTGGATCTAATTGCTCGTCTGGTTCTATATAAGGTTTTAAATCCTTAACGTGCCAGCTACCGTTACACTCTGTACCAGATAAATCTTCCAAAATATACACGCAATAGCCTATTTTCTTTTTGACCTTATAAGGTCCCTCGAATTTCCCTGCTAGTTTGGCAGTGAAATAATTTGCAGCATCAGACTGTGCATACTTTCGTTTCCAAACTAAGTCACCAATCTTAAATTCAACTTCTCTACGCCGTAAATTATATTTTTCTCGAGATTTATCGTAAGCTTTCTCTAATCGTTCCGCAACTGAGGTACGCATTTTCACAAGAGCAGCAAATCTTTCTGACACAGAGGGTGAATTATCATTGTCGTTATTGATATTATTATGTTTATATTCTGAACCATGAATACACATTTCTTTGCCAAAATTTATGAAATATGGCGTTTGACCCGTAACTTCATGACGTGCAGTGCGTAATGCGCAACCTAGTGCACTTAAATTTACGTCCCAGTCTCTTTGATGTTCTTTAATGTAAGCGGGCATCATAGTTTTCATTACTCGATTATATCTTTCAGTGGTATTCGGAGCAGGATGATAATTTGGGTTAAAAAGAATTTTTATATCGTATTTGCTCGTGAATTGTACTCCATTATCACAACGAATCATTTGTGGTACACCGAATATATGAAATACTTGTTCTGCTAGTAAAGTAATGAGTTTATTAGCTAAAGCTCGTTTTATCGGGAAAAATAAATTAGATTTACTGAAGTTGTCAGCTACTACGAAAATATGCATATTACCTTTCTTACTTTTGGGTAATGGGCCAAATAAATCCATACTAATAACTTGCCAACAACGGTCAGCTATTACCCTCTTACCCATCAATCCAGCAGGTCGTTTTTGCTCCGGTTTTATTCTCTGGCAAATCTCACACGATCTTACATAATTACTAACGTCAGCTTTCATTCGTGGCCAATAATATAACCGAGCAATACGACTAAAACTTTTGAATATCCCGAGATATCCTGCTGTCTCTAAATCATGGTTATTATGCATAATTTCGCGCCGTATTTCTTTAGGAACAACTAATTTCCAGAAATCATTGTTACTGCGTAGTTCAGGGAAGTCAAGTTCAGTATATTTATACAATTTATTGTCTAATATTCGCCATTTAGGAAATTTTAAAGGATTCTTTTTGACATTTTCTAACATTTTAAGATACCATTTATCCTGTATTACCTCGACCTTCATGTTATTCACCACAATATCGACGTTATCTTTATCTACTATTAAACGTGACAAAGCGTCTGGCACTACATTGTCTTTGCCTTTACGATGAACTACTGTATAGTCAAACTGTTGCAATCTAAGTGCCCATCTACCTAATCTACCCTGTGGATTTTGCAGATTATCCAACCATTGTAAACTATAACAGTCTGTTACTACCGAAAACTTAGCTCCTTCTAAGAAGCAACGCAGCTTTTCTATACACAGCACCGACAATAACTCTCTTTCGACTGCTGAGTACTTACGCTCTTGTTTGGTTAAAGTACGCGATAAATAACAAATAACATGCTCGCTATCTCCGATTTTTTGTGTGAGAACCGAGCCTAATGCAAATGAAAATGCGTCTGTTTGCAATATAAAAGGATACTCAAAATTTGGACACGTTAATATAGGAGCTGATACTAAAGAATTTTTAATATTTCTAAAAGAATTTTCACAACTTTTATCCCAAATAAATTTAGAGCCTTTCTTTAATAAATTAGTTAGCGGAGCTATCAAGTCAGAAAATGCTGGTATGAAACGTCGATACCATGAAACCATACCGATAATTCGACGAACTTCGGTAACTGAGGTAGGAGCAGGCATATTTGAAATGCAGCTAACTTTTTCGGGGTCAACATGTAGACCATCACGATTGACTACGTAACCTAAATATTTTAATTCTGGCCTACAGAAGAAGCATTTATCACGATTAAGCGTTAATCCAGCTTCATATAGACGTTTAAAAACCTCTGACAAAATTTCAATATGCTGATCAAAATCTGGGGCTATAACGATAATGTCATCTAAGTAGCAAAAAACGAAAGGTTCGAGTTCAGGACCTAATACAGTGTGAATTAGTCTTTAGAATGTAGCAGGTGAATTATGCAATCCAAAAGGAAGGCGAGTAAATTGATACAACCCTCTACCAGGTACTGTAAATGCCGTATATTGTTTACTGTCTTCACTTAAAGAAATTTGCCAAAAAGCGCTTTCA
Organism: Leptura quadrifasciata; assembly: GCA_963675555.1. Lineage (NCBI taxonomy): Eukaryota > Metazoa > Arthropoda > Insecta > Coleoptera > Cerambycidae > Leptura > Leptura quadrifasciata. The sequence goes on along the minus strand of OY776676.1, from coordinate 78,681,060 downwards.
ATATCTAAACTGGTTAGATATTTTGCAGAGCTTAATTTTGATAAAATCGAATTTATATACGGTAATGGATAAGCGTCTCTTTCTGTTACTGCATTTAATTTTCTAAAATCAACGCAGAAACGTTGGCTGCCATCTTTCTTTGGTACCAATAACACAGGAGAAGACCAACCTGACTTACTATGTTCCACAATACCTTGCTTTAACATTTTATCTAGTTCTTCGTCGATAATTTACCGTTTGAAAGGTGAAACCGGGTAATATCTTTGTTTAATTGGTGGACTAGAAGTAATAATTTTATGTTTTACCAGGGTGGTACAACCTTTTTTGTCGCCAATTTTAGAAAAATAATCATTCACGACTTTATCCAAGTCTGCTTGTTGTTTATCGCTTAAATTGAATTCAATGGAATTAACTACAGGTACTTCCAAATTTTCGGACGAAAAATACCATTCACCACGTCTCATATCAGGTACTATACCCATATTAACCCAAAAATTTATACCCAAAACTAAACTGTGCTTTAGCGCTGGTACAACATATAAATCCATAACCTTTACAATATCACGTAATCTAATCGGAATGGTAACCACTCCTATACATTCACATAAATCATTATTAGCCATTGAGCACGAAATATTACAACTATTTAATTTAACACCTAAAGAGTGTAAAATTTTCCATCCTGAATTACCTAAAAATGATTTGTTTGCTCCCGAATCCAATAAACCAAAGAAATTTTGACTTAAAATATTTACTTTTAAATATGGACATTCATTGTCACCAACATGTGCTAAAATGTAATCAAGTACAGGGGATAATTTATTTTCAATACCAATGGCCTGGGCATCCGTAGAAGGCAGAATTTGGCCTAGTTCTGTCTTCTTGATCCGTTTCCCGAATTACAGTCAGGGCAAGTGTTCTTAGTGAAGCCTGGTTTATTACATCTAAAACACTTAATGTCTAATCTCGTTCTACAATTACGCGCTATATGATTTGGTTTACCACAACGAAAGCAATTTTTAGGTTCTATCTTTTGTACTTGTATTTCATGTACAACTGGTTTATTATTTTGTGGTTTACTAAGTACTGGTAGTTTATAATCTAAGTCAGGTTCACAAGTAAGACTACCTGGAATTGGAGGTATAAATTCATCAATATTCTCTTTAATTTTCTCTATTTTCCTGCACGATTTAACTAACTCATAAGAAGATTCTATATTATCAATGTTAGTGCTTAAACGTTCTTGATAAAAAGGTGCTATATTTTTGCGTAATACTTCCATACGTTTATGCTCTGGTACAGCATAAGGCATTCTATCGAACAAATTAGACATCGTGGCAATATAAATACCAATAGGTTCATCCCCTTGGGTACGTTTCTCGATTTGACGCCAGAGTTTTTCTGAAGACAGTGTAAATTGCTCCCTCATTAACTGAACTAACTCATCCCAATTAGAAGCGTTTTTCCTAACAAAATGTGCCACTCGGTATATCTATATGTAATTGGTCCACCATGTATATCCCTATGTAGATACGATAGTCTGACAGACTGCTGAGACAGCAAAATTGTAGGGGTGTGGAGAGACGCGAAAAAAGCAGAGACGACGATGAGGCGCGATGAAGTAAAGTAACGTTGTTGTTCTTAAAATTTGAAAGCAATGAAGAAACTTAAAAATTTATTTGATATGTCAATGGTGCTTGTTTTGTTTTATATTTAAATTAATGTAACGAGTGTGTCAGTGAGTGGAACTACATCAGGATATGGGTGAGATCCATCTAATTGTATTTTCGTTTATCTTGATTGAAGGGTTTCGTTTTAACGTGATACCCGAGTGTCGAAATGCTCTATTCTCTTTTGAAATTCATAGTAATTGATTTGTTGTTCTTGTATGTAATCTCCTTCTAAATGTATAATGTGTTGGCGCTTAAAGAGATCGTAAATGTTTTTTTTTTGTTTATATATTTTCACCGAAATTTAACTTTTCTTATTAAATTTTATTTATACTTTTTACAAGTGTTTTACTCTAGAGCATCATACCTCAGAAACCCTCTTTCAGAATTAGGGCTACGGACTAACGTCCCCGAAGCACGCATACCTTAAATGGTTAATTTAATTTCCTTGTAATATTACAGGGTGGTGGCAGCAACAAACGTTACCTTATTTTTATTTTTTTCTATTTAGTTTTTCTATTATTTTGTATTTTTATAACTTTTTTTTCGCCCACTCAGTTAATGGAGGGGGTGAGCACCACAAAAATGATAAAACTTTAAGGCATCACCATCAAATAATTGAGAAGCATTATAATATAATTGTTGCTTATTTAAATTATAGGCTTTACTACTATCATCAACACGCTGTAAAAATGCATTAAAACTAAGAAGTCCTTGATCTCCGGAGAATTTTAGACCCCATTTGTGCACAGGTATAGTGTTAAAGTAATTTGGAATTTGTAAAACTCCCGAATTGATATCCAAATTATTAGAATTCAAATTAGGAGGCGTTATGTTTTCTTCAACTGTATCGCTACCCGTTGCACTATTATTGGCAAGCGTAACATCTTCAGATTCAAAGCCTTTTGATTTTGCGGTATAATTTGAAACTAGTTCAGTCACATGAGTGAGTGCTCTACAACGTCTTGCAGTTAATGCTTCATCTTTACTCGATATGCGTTCAACTCTTTTTAAGACATGCGTTAATTTGCATTCAATTTTTTTAATTTGAGTAGGTGAACCAGAAAATGAATTAATATCTTCCTCAATATCAAGCAATTTTTTCTCACATTCACTCAACTCTTTCTCAGCATCTAACTTTACTGGACTATGTATGACCGTCCCAGCTTTTTCTAAAATCAAAGCACCACGCAAACATTTTCTTAACGTCTCGACATTACCTATTTCAGAAAGTCCTCTTATACGTAACTCATACTCTAATTCATCTTTCACTAGTCTATCTATGTCAAGCTTAAATCTACCTGTCATTTTAAATCTTTTTTTTTAAACAAAATCAAATGTATACCAATATATGCCTATGTAAAAGAATATTTTGCTTGTTAATACTATTTTTCTCTCTGCCAACTCAACCCTACGTCATGTATTCTTGAATTTCAAAACAAATAAATTGAAAAAAAAAAAAAGTAATATAACTAAACCACGTTGGTGCGCCAAAACTGCTACGTCAAATTTTAAAACTACAATCTGACGTAACTAGTTGGTCGTCGTCTGTTGACTAACGGTATTTGCTGGCCGACTAACAGTGGAGATGGTCGGGGTTCTAAATTACTTTGATGTATCAGGGCGCCAAGTAAATTTTTTTTCTCTCCAAATACCAGCTCAAGTACAATGTAACCTCAAATTTACTAAATAAATTACTTAGCGAGACGATAATGAAAAATTCAAATTCAGTTTTATCTTTTAATAACAATAAACAAAGTAGGTTCACTTTATAACATTCAACAGTACAATAACGTAGAGTATGGTATGACAGACAAATTCAACACTAAAAAAAAATGTATCTAACTGGGTATACGCGTCTTACGTAAGTGCTTAAACCCCCAACAAATATCATAGATGTTTTAATTAGTTGACAGAATATTTTCATATGATGTTTAGCAAAATTTAAAAAATATATATATATATATATATATATATTGTGCTGTTCTACTTTTTATTGTACTTAATAATTTGCAGTACTAATCAAACCTTAACTTGCTTATTTCCAATAGATAAAAAAAAAACTTTAAAACCAAAAGATCAAATTAAAATCTCTTACCTTTTGATCCGAAAATATGTCAAAATATTTAATGGGCCGGCTAGCTTATCTTTCCCTTCAGGAGCAGGTTCAAATTCAGTTCCTATTTAAAATGAAATTTTTATTAAAGTAAAATTTTTAATCTGATATAAATAATTTATTTTCTTTGATATTTAGATAATTTAGCTTTATAACAGGTTCGAAAGTCTAATAAGTACACTATTTAAATTTTAATATACGACCTTGTCCAAAATTAAACACACAAAAACCTTCCTTCTTCGTAGCTACACACTTCTCTTTCCAAATTCAACAATTCTCCTTTCATTAATTCTTCACCTTATCTCGTCCTTATCTCCTCTGCAACTCCAAACCACAATAACACCTCTACCTTCTTATTTAAAGTCTATTTTTCTCTTCTTCGCTGATCTCCGCAATTTCTGACTTTCAATTCAATTTCAAAATTCTTAATCCTTGTTTATTATTTTTCTTCTTCACTCCCTAGTTTTCACTTGTTCTTTTTTTTCTTAAATTTGTTTTTCCAATTTTACAACCTCTCTTTTATCTGTTGTTTATTGTTCTATCTCAATAAATATCAAAGTATCCAAAATAAACAAAACAAAACACCATATGAATTTTGATTAATTTCATTCCAAACATAACCTAACTTAAACCTCCTTGTCTTTCTCCAGGAAAAGATTTACCAACTATAAAATAAAATTTCCTACTTAAAAGAAATGTCATAATGACTTAAATGTCAGAAATTATTTCAACAACAACTTAATAACTCAGGAAAACATTTACCAACTATAAAAATAAAATTTACTACTTAAAAGAAATGTCATAATGACTTAAATGTCAGAAATTATTTCAACAATAACTTAATAACTACTAACATAGATGTCAGTATCAAACTTACTGTTGACATCAAATGAAAACTTTAAAACTATTAAAACAACTCTAAATAAGTATTAACATTCTAAAACACATATCTTTCGGATCTTTAGCTAATTTAAATAAATTTTGAAAACGATCTAAAGGAAATAAACAAATTCAAACCTTGATTCAGCAAACAACACAAACATGCAATCTTCGTAATCGTCCAATATGCAAATACATCGCATTTCCCTCCCCAAATTATAAGCTTTTACTTATGTAAAACTGTTTAATTTTATTCAATTATGCCGTATTTGCAAAATACTTTATTTATCATCAGTTTTGTTGTGTTTTCTTTGTGTGTTTTAATTTGTCAAATATTTCTTTAATCTGTCGTTGTCAAAATATGTCACATTGTCAGTTAAAATTCTTCTAGGAGTGTCTACAGTTTTAAAATATTTAGAAAGTATTCTACAAACCGTATTATTTGTATTACTTCTTTTTGTGGGATATACCTTTGTGAGTTTTGTAATGCGTTTTTTAATAATAATTTGACTTAACTGGAATGCAATTAATAACTTTAATTATAATATTGTTAAATTTTATATCATTAAACTCGGGAAATCCGTTCGAATATGAACCCATGTCAACTCCCGCACACGTGTATCATAATGAGAATAAACATTTTGTTTGGACCTTGGATATTTTAAAATTCAAATTGACATATGTGGTAACTTCACCATTCATATACCTTTTTGGAGAACTGACGCGTCCCCGCACGTATTACATTTTCATTTATCATTTATAATCATACTTATTTTCATATATGTTCCGGTAACTCTTGACCGTTTTATATAATTCATTATTTATTTATTTATTCCGCACTTAAAATTACATTTCCCTTGGTCCAAACAAAATATCTCTGCATAATATAACATCAAATGCTGAGGGTAGGCATAATGACCAACTCGTCTCCATTCCCATTGCTCTCAAATATTAAATTACAACGATCTTTATTTACATTACCCTTTACTACGTCATTACATATTATTTCAAATTTATATCCACGCTTATATATCACTAGTATATTTTTCATTATATCCCACAAATCCAAATTATCTTTGTTAATAGATCCGTGTTTGTATATAGTGTATAATTCCGTATAAAATTCCCTATTCATGTCCCTTTCCGCATTTTTCTTATTGCTCCTGTTCCAATTATTTCCAGTGCAAAAATTTCTTCCTCGTCTTGAAGTTTTTGTGTTTTCTTTTTCCAAATATCTTGAATTTACTTTTATCTACTATCAACTTGTATACATAACTTTTAGCTATTCTCGGTTTGTAATTTATTAACGACATATAATTTTATAATACTTTTCTTACTAGATTTTCATATTTAGTAGGACAATTTATCTCCAATCTTTTAGGCATTTTATAATTATTCATTTCACATGTAGGCTTATATTTTTCATCATTTAAATCATTTAAATTATTATTATTACAATTACCTATATAACCCACTATGTTTAACTCATTTTTATTAAATATTTTCACCGCAGTACCTTTTAAAACTAGGAACTTTTCCCCAAAATCTATTTTTGCCTTAAGTCGTGATAAAATATCCTCACCAATTATGACATCAAAACTCAAATTGTCAACAATTACAAACTCGCCTCTAAAACGTATCCCTTTTACTTCAAAATCTAAATTTATGATTTTATTGCATTCTGTGAATTTCTTACCATTTGCATTTAATAATTTAATTTTTGAAATCTTAGTACAATTTTTTTGATATAACTCTTTTTTACTATCTATTATCTTTCCATTTATTAAACTGACTTCTGATCCCGTATCAATCAATGCTTTTAAATTTATTTCATTAACTTTAATGTTGATGATTGGCAAATTACTAATTCTATTATTATCTAAATTTGATTCATTCTCAATACCTATAAATTCTTGCATATGTCCGTATGTCGTCATATCAATTAAAACTTCCCTATCTAAAAATTTTCCCTTGGAAAATGTGAATTTACCTCTGCTATCGTCTTAATTTTATTCATGTCATTCTGTTGATCAGATCTGACATTTGTATTATTTACCTGTGCATATCTTACTGAATCGCGTTTATTATCATACCTATTCTGTTCTTTATTATAATTATCATTACCGTTATACCTCCTATTTTCGTAATAATCTCTACCTTTATTTTGATTAAAATTTCTACTGTCATAATTTTTCTGATAATTACTATTATACCCATTTTGTTGTCTATTTGCATAATAATTTTGTCTGTTGAAATTTTGGTCATTACCATCTGTTTGGTTGTACGTTTTTCTATTAAATGATTTATAATTTTTATTCCATCCCATATGTAGATCATCGATCACTCTCAAGTACTCATTCAGACCATCTAATGTCGTAATGCGTTGTGTAATGATTACTTGGTGGATGTCATCAGAAAAATGTCTTGCTAGATATTTAATCATTTCATTTTCTGTCAAATTTGGCTCTAAGAATTTAATATTATACATTTTACGCATGACATAATTTTCCCTAGACATACCACTATTTTCTGAATATTTTCCATTAAATAAATTGAAACGAATTTTTTCCTGACAATGTTCAGACCAATACTTTTTTAATAATAACTTTTCAAATTCTTCTAAAGTTTCAAATTCAGATTCTACAATTTGATACCAAATTTCGGCTTCACCTTTTAATGAACTTTGAATTTCATGTTTTAAATTAAAGTTTAAATTTATAGTTTTTAGATATTGCCTTAAACGTTCTAAAAATACTTTTGGGTGGATTCTGGAATCACCATAGAAATGATTTACCAGTGTATGATGTTGTGTAGCATATGTGTTAAATATAGGTGTGTATGTGTCCTTCAATATCTTCGTATTCTGTTCGATCTTACCATCCTGTTCTTTTAATTGTGTTTTGATTATATCTTCTTGTTTTTTCATGCGTATATCTATTTCATTCATACCATCTACTATAACATGTCCTACTTCTACTCTTACTTCTTTTTTAAATTCATTTATCTCTTCATAAACCTTTTCTACTTTTTCTTCTACTTTCTTAATTTTCTGGTCCACTTTATTGTGTAACTCTACTATACTCGTTTCCAATTTCCTATTGTTATCATCCATTATTTTGTTCATATCTTGTTTACTTTCTTCAAATTTATTGTCCATTTTGTTGTTGATTTCATCAAATTTATTATTCATGTCTTGTTTGCTTTCTTCAAATTTATTATTTATGTCTTGTTTGTTTTCGTCCATTTTTTTGTTATTTTCATCAAATTTATTATTCATGTCTTGTTTGTTTTCGTCCATTTTTTTGTTATTTTCATCAAATTTATTATTCATGTCTTGTTTGTTTTCGTCCATTTTCTTGTTATTTTCATCAAATCTGTTCGCTATCATGTTCATTAATTGTATAAATTTATCATCATCTTGTGTTTGTTGGGATGTATCACCTTGTTGAGAAGTTTCTGGTGTTTGATTTTTATTCTCCATTTCTGTTTGTTTTCCTGATCTTAATTTCATACAAATACCACACAATTAAGAATTAATACTTTATATACCCTTAATAAATGAAATTGTTATTGAATTTTAAAACTATGTACCACAATCAACAGTTCACAAACTTTCACCAAGACTGCACACTTTATCAAATCAACAATTTTACAATCGCCACGCGTTGGGCGCAAAATGTGCTGTTCTACTTTTTATTGTACTTAATAATTTGCAGTACTAATCAAACCTTAACTTGCTTATTTCCAATAGATAAAAAAAAAACTTTAAAACAAAAAAATCAAATTAAAATCTCTTACCTTTTGATCCGAAAGTATGTCAAAATATTTAATGGGCCGGCTAGCTTATCTTTCCCTTCAGGAGCAGGTTCAAATTCAGTTCCTATTTAAAATGAAATTTTTATTAAAGTAAAATTTTTAATCTGATATAAATAATTTATTTTCTTTGATATTTAGATAATTTAGCTTTATAACAGGTTCGAAAGTCTAATAAGTACACTATTTAAATTTTAATATACGACCTTGTCCAAAATTAAACACACAAAAACCTTCCTTCTTCGTAGCTACACACTTCTCTTTCCAAATCCAACAATTCTCCTTTCATTAATTCTTCACCTTATCTCGTCCTTATCTCCTCTGCAACTCCAAACCACAATAACACCTCTACCTTCTTATTTATAGTCTATTTTTCTCTTCTTCGCTGATCTCCGCAATTTCTGACTTTCAATTCAATTTCAAAATTCTTAATCCTTGTTTATTATTTTTCTTCTTCACTCCCTAATTTTCACTTGTTCTTTTTTTTCTTAAATTTGTTTTTCCAATTTTACAACCTCTCTTTTATCTGTTGTTTATTGTTCTATCTCACTAAATATCAAAGTATCCAAAATAAACAAAACAAAACACCATATGAATTTTGATTAATTTCATTCCAAACATAACCTAACTTAAACCTCCTTGTCTTTCTCCAGGAAAAGATTTACCAACTATAAAATAAAATTTCCTACTTAAAAGAAATGTCATAATGACTTAAATGTCAGAAATTATTTCAACAACAACTTAATAACTCAGGAAAACATTTACCAACTATAAAAATAAAATTTACTACTTAAAAGAAATGTCATAATGACTTAAATGTCAGAAATTATTTCAACAATATCTTAATAACTACTAACATAGATGTCAGTATCAAACTTACTGTTGACATCAAATGAAAACTTTAAAACTATTAAAACAACTCTAAATAAGTATTAACATTCTAAAACACATATCTTTCGGATCTTTAGCTAATTTAAATAAATTTTGAAAACGATCTAAAGGAAATAAACAAATTCAAACCTTGATTCAGCAAACAACACAAACATGCAATCTTCGTAATCGTCCAATATGCAAATACATCGCAATATATATATATATATATATATATATATATATATATATAGGTACAGTGGTGAAATTTTTTAAGCAAAATATACAATATATTTAAAAAAAAATCAATATATGTATGGCGTAAGAAGGATACAAACTGCAGGCAGCAGGGCTTCAGCTTCGGCTCAAATTTCAGGAATGGGCAACTTCCAGCCTATCAATTAACCCAGAAAATGGATGGCTCCTCCACAAAAAAGAAATTCCAGTCCAGCAAGGAGAAGTAACATAAGTACGTGTAGACCAGTGGAAAAAAAGTTATTCGTATCATGGGAGAAAAAAAAAACGTAGGAAAAACTATGAAATCCTAGGCGAAACCGTAGGTGGAAAAAAAATTTTTACCATTGAACAATTTACTACAAGTGATATTTTGCTAGTTTGAATATAAAAATAAAATAATTACCTCGTTTCGGAGGGTTTTCTTAGAAAAATGTTGTTGACCTTGGATGTCCTTGGCCTCATGTAAATTTGGCAAAAATGGCTTTTACGTATAGATCCTTCCAATGAAGACAATCGATTTCCAATACCATAAAAATATGCACTCGTCCAAACATAAATGGAAAATCGAAAATATAACGTTGCGAATGTATCCCAAAATGGTGAAATTACTTGTTTCAAAAATCGCAACGAGCACGTAAAAATACCACTTAATAAATTGCCAAGCGTTCGAGCGAACTACACGTGAAAAGTGACAGACTACCGGAAGCCAAAAACTATTGTGAAGAAATAAATCTGTGTTACCGATCGTCAGTAGGTTATAGGAATCTACCTATAAACTAATTAAAAGTTAAGCTTAAGAATTACAGAAATAGAGAGCTTAAGTATATGCAACACGCTACACAACAAAATGTATAACGCCATGCCTATACTTAAGTGCAACAGATTCCTTACAATTGCGGGTTCATATAGACAACTAAATAATAAATATTACGCGTGACGACGGATAACACGAATTCGTTAGACTTAAATGTAAGAGATAAAGTAATGATTTAGAGATTTTTTTAAATAATGTATAAATGTTAAATTGAACTGTAACAACACCAAGTTATACACTTGTTAGGAACAGGAATACAAACCACAGAGCACATGTAAACTAAACAACTCTTAAATAAACTGAAACACGACGGACATTCAGATCTGAACAATAAAATAATTTAAAATTTTTCCCTCCATCTTTCTCAGCTAAGAGCTGCTGTCTTTGTTTTTCGAGTGCTAGCTTTCCAGACACAAATAGATTTTACCAATTTACAAATTTAGTCATAAACAGTGTTGTAAAATTGTTTTAGTTAAAAATCAGGCCGCAGATGCCGCCACATCCCAGAGTACAAATTCCAAAACATTGGGGTGTAGATTTGCGCTTTTAATATTGAGTATTTTAGAATGTTGTATTTAGAAAAAGTTTTGGTATTCAACCAAAGAATTTCGCAAACTTCGTATTTTTCTCGGTAAATTACTATATGATTTTTTTTCTTTATCAACGGTTTTATAACAATTTCACTGACTTTGCGAAATACAAAACATTATTATAGACATATCTCCATTCATATTTTTTAAATTAATGCCTTCTAAGGAGCGTAATTCTACACCCAGTATTTTGGCAATATGGCGGACCTCCTTTCTATATGACACTCAACTGAAATATTTATTTTTTATTATTTTGTGGCAAACATACCACCTGTATAAATTAAAATATATCTAAAAGGAAACATAATCAAATACGATGTAGTATATAGTATCGAAATTTATTAATGGCAATAAGAACAATATTTTTGATAACAAATAGGCCGACGGTGTAAATATACACGATCAAAATTTAAAATTAAATCAAACTTGGCAGATGGCATATATAATTATTAATAACATGGCACCACCTATCCACCGATCCTCAAACTTTTAATATATTCATTTTATAATCATTAATATATGACTTCATTTTTTATAGGTGCCTCACGCTGTCAAAAAATGGGTGCAGAATATTTGACAATCGGCCTACTTCGGAATATTTGGCAATTGACCCATTTCGGAATATTTTAACAATTGGTTCACCACCCCGTTTTATGTTTAATCTATTTTCATCAATTTTGAGCGTGGGACTACGCTTCCCATTAGAATAACCGTTATAAATTTTAGAAATATGATTACGATACCACCTATTGACCACGGTTAGTATAGATACCGGTTGGATTAATGGGCGGGGACTGTGACGTTACAGTAGACCTTGGAACGCGCCATATTTGTATCGTTTGTTTGGTCACAGACACGGTTTAACAGATACTCTGTGATTTGGTTGTGCATTGTGAGCTTGTTTCTTTACTTTTGTGTATTCGATGTATTTTAAAGACGCTTTAAAAAGACTATTATAAGGAAGTATTGTGGTTTTGTTTTGGGAAGTCGACTTGCTCTAATAAAAAGTAAGTACAAGTATTGTTGGTTCATTCTATATTTGTTGGTTAATTTTTTATTATTATTGTGTAGGTAAATATTATTTTTTTTAACAGTTATGCCTGGAACAAGGTGTGCCGTGGCTATATGTAACAATAGTTTACAAAAGACTAAGCAAGGAAATTTGGCTGTTTCTTATCATAAATTTCCAAAAGATGACAAATTATGATGTTTCAATAAAGACTTATTATTACTATTTTATTTAATTTTACATAATGCTCAGATAGATATTTGCAGTTAGCAACGTTCGATTACCAAATTTTCACTCATTTCCTATAATAGTCTTAATTAAAAATATCTTTAAATAAATTTAATATATCACCTAATATAAAGTTCGTTCGTACGTGAGCATACTGTATATAACATTTTCCTTATACTTCTTCGTATTTTTGTGTGCTATGCTAATACCTAAAACCTTGGGGTAACGGTAACATATATTTTGCTTTAAAATTATGATAAGATAGGACGATAGCTTACACGCTTTTGTGCTGTTAAAATAAGAAATACAGACTTTCTGTGCAATAACTTAAATATTTTTTGTCCGATTCTAGTGCGTCCCTTTCTTATTAAATCAAATTTGTATAAAATAAATAATGCCTGTTTTTTTGTATTAAAATAAAATAATAATTGCAAGATATATAAGTGGAAGCAATAACGACTTAAGAGACTATTAATGAGGGAGAACGAGACAGCATTATATGCGAGCGTAAACGAGGTCTACTTTGACGTCAATGCACTAACGTTTTGTGATTGGTAGGGGCGGGCATAATCCAACCGTATGTATAATAACCGTGCCTATTGACCAATTCTTTTTTAATATATTTATTTTGTAATCATTAATATATTATGATGTCATTTGATCACGTGACAGGAATGAACATAAACACATCATATCGCATATAGTAGACAACACCCAAATCCAAAGTCAACGGTGGTCTGGAAGGGAGTTACACATTTGAAAAAACGCAGACAACAGGCAACATCCATTACCTATTGTAATATAGCATTGTTTATTACTCTACAATTCTGTAATCTGTATTTAGTTTATATATGTATGTAGAGAGGGTGCTGATGTGCGGCATGTCTGAGATTGTTATTGGAGAGAAGTGTGTCGTAGATTAGTGTAAGTAATAAAAAGTTTTATGCAGTGTTAAGCATTTTGTATTTTAAGATTTTAGAATAAGTGAATAAAGATTATTGAAAACCATATATGTCCATGTGTTGTCAAGCAGGATAAACTAGATTACCTACACATATATTGCCAATTTCGGTGTCAGAGATCGAACCCAAAGCACAGCAGTATCATACCAGAATGAATTTGTCACATAACGCGCTCTAGCCGACTGAGCTACCGTGCCGGATTGAAAGAAGGAATATTTTCCCTCCTAATGAAACGAAATACAGCTTGTGCAAGTATGGTGGATTGCTGATTTTGAAAATTAAATAAAGGCAGGATGTGCAAGTAAAATGATCTGCTGATTTAAATATAAATTAACAATACAATGAACTGCTTACTTTGCTAGTTCAATGACCTACCAATATTGCAAGTGTAGTCAGATATGTATTCATGCTTAACAAGTTTTTGTATATTTGTGACTGTAATATATACCATGTTTTTCTTAATAAAACAAAATTACTTCAAATTCTACCCCGTGGTGTATAGGAAACAGCACTGTACCTAAGGTCTTTCTGGTCGTAAATATTTCCGGCAGAGGGGCTATGACATCATATTTTTGTTTTTTTGCATATAACTCGACAGTACATCAGTTTATAGATATATTTTAATGTGCCAGGGTGTTAAATAATTTTCTGTATATCATATAAGAAAAAGTAGATGAAAATTAGAATAGGGAGGCAATAGAATTTACCACATATCAAGGCAAAGCTTGTTTAGGGTGAATTTTTTTTCCATGTCATGTATTTCAGTTTCAATATGTTAGATCTTTTATATTTTTTAAGAGCCATTAACTTAAAATATATATACTGAAAATATGAGAAATGATAATATCTTTAATTGAAAACAGATCTATTTTCACATTTTTTCTAATAAAGAAGCATAGGTATATAGAAAATAATGAAACCTAGATTTTTCTTAGGGTTTTCAAAGAGAGACAGAGATCATCAAAGCACAGATGATGCACCTATTGATATGTAAACCAATGTATTTACTGTTATCGATTTGTTCTTCTTCTAATCTGGTAACGATGTGTTGTATCTTACAATTTAAGCAGGTGTTTTTAACAAGATTCGTTCCAATTCAAAAACTGATTTTATAAATATAGGGATGTGTTAAAATTCTAAAAGTATAAATTTTATTATTTTAAAATGAACTCAGTTTCATACAAAGTCTTATTTGGTAGGTACTGGCAAATTTCTAAAATAAAAAACTATGACATGAATAACAATTACAAGGTAACATACGTTAGGTTATGATCTAAATTTAAAAGCAAAGATATATTTTTATAAAAATGTGATAGGACCGATTGAAGAAAAGTGCTTATTATTTGTTGAAACCTGCATTATAATTTTTTTACCTTCGTCTGACTGTCAATTATGAGATCTCATTTGCTATTGTTTTCCTATATACCGATTTTTAAGTCATACAGTGGTTTTCTTATGGAGTACTCTTCTATTTGTAGGACCTATATATATTTTATTTAGAGGGGTGGTAGCACAGTTGTTAGTACGTTTAACTTTCACTCTGAGCATACCTAGGTAAGTGGGTTCGAGCCCCACCTACTGTAAAGTAATTTTCAACTATAAATCCCCCCCCCTAAGAAGTGGTTCGGATCCCACTATAAGCTGTAGGGCCCCGTCTTCTTACTTGAACAAGTTTAGGCTTAAGAGGATATTTGTCCCACACTTAGGAGTGTCTCCGCGGACTCACCGCGGAGTGAGAGACGAAGAAGTATTAAAATTATAGTAAAGACCGCCTTCGAAGGTCAGGTGCCAGGTTCTTTTGAACGATTTCGCTATACGTTCATAACAACGTGCAGGTCCATACTAAATATATTGCACAATAAGTTGTTGGTTTGCGTATATGATCATGTTTTTTAATTTTATCTTTTTTTCCTCTCATCTGGCTTTAGGTTGGTTACCCTCAAATGTTGTAATTAATTTTAACCCACATCCCTATGTCCAATAATTTTCATTTGTATATTCTTGGTGAAAATACAAGAAAAAATTCGATAACTTTAAAGTTCATGGTGGCGGTTTTAAAATCGCGGACGTTTGAAATTACTGACGCAGCAAAGCCTAGCGCAAACCGCAGGACCTAGCTAAGAAGGGATTTTTCAAATTCTACACCTACGCGGTAAAATGTATGTGACAAAGAAAAATAAATAAAATTTGGCCAGTATTGCTAAGGAAGAAGTTTGAAATATACTTAGTAAAAAAAATATACAGGGTAAACATCTTAGAAAATAATTAGTAAAATAATATGAGAGAGGATAATATTTGACATATAGTTGATATAATTGCAAAAAAGAATAAACTTTCTTTACTTTTAATAAAAAATATATTCAAAAATTGAAGGTAGCAGTTTCAAAATGGCTGACGTTTCAAATATGTTATCCGATTTTAATCAAAATCAGTATCCTGAGGTATATAGGGTTGTTTGATATGAACATGAAATCAGTTTTTACAAATAGGAAATAGCAGATTCAAAATACAGATAATAAAGAGGAATTTTAATTTTCAGTTTTATTTAATAAAGTGCTGCCATAGTATATGGGGGAGGAGCATTGCATAAATGAGACGAAGAAACAGACATGTAGTTGAATATTGATTACAAAACGGCTAATGCCTAGAACGTGTAAAATAAAATATTTAAGAAAAGTTCTTAAAGACAAGGTTTTAGCATATATATTAAAAACTAGAAATTAATGTTTTTAACTATCACAGTAGATTCAGGCTTATATACAATTATAATCAAAATATAGGCAATTAAGAAAATGCAAAATTTTTTTCAATAGAGACAGTAAAATATTCCGTACAACACGCTTGTAACGCCCCATGCTTTTATTTTAAACATATAACAGCCTTAAAATGTTGTGATAGTTAAAAATATTATTGTCTATAAATTTTTAGTGAAAGCATTTGTCTTTAAAAAGGTTTTTCAAATATCGTCTGCATCTGATTTCTTTATTAATTATAAATACAAATACGTCAAATAAAAAGATTAAAAAAAATAAATCCATAATAAATAAAACCACGCTAACTATTCAACAGGTTATATTGTAGAAAATTGCAAAACTTTTTAAAACCATCATTGAGATTCAAAATATGTAAATAATAAATGAAGTGGATAGATAAAGATTACTGAAAAAATGTAATTAGAAAGTAACGAAGTAATCATTTCAGCATTTTTTAAAATTTTATAGATTTAGTCTTTGACATTTATAATGTAATCAGAATTTCTAATTTTCATGTTTTTTCTATGTCTGGGATAAATGATTTCAGACAATAAACAATTATAATGAAAATGATTTAGTTTATGAACCATTTTTCTCTTAAAAGATGCAGAAAACTTTTGAATGTTAATACATTTTTTTGTTATCCACACTCCGAAATAAAGCTTTCTAAAATGCCTTCTATTTCAAACCATCTATCATTGAAAAATGTCTTTGCAGTACAAAGCCATCTAGATTCTAACATATTAATAAATGATTTGATCGAAAACTGAAGCAATTTACACATTCTAGCAATTGGTTTCTCTAGAACTCAAATACCTATATTATTTGCCAAAATAGTCTGGGAGTTTCTATTGGTGCACCCTATATATTTAGTCAATGCCTATTGTTAGTCTTATTTGGTCTATCTACTCGAAACTACAATTTTCCTTTAGAATGTACTATTGCGGTCGAATTGAAGTAATAGATTTTTTATTAAGTAGTATGTTTTTTTTCAAAAAAAGTCTGTTGTAGATGGGAATTTTTATATGGCATGTCAATTAAATTATTTTAACAAGAAATCATTAGTGTGTATCACACATTGACACTAATAGAAATAATAAAATATATTATGATTGATGCGTCACTGGTCAGAACCATATTTACAACGGGAAAATCAGCCGATTACTTTTTTTTCGGCCGCAATAGTACGTATGTAAAATTTCGTCAGTTGCTCAAAACTGATTATCGAGTTACCACATACAGACAGAATTATAGCGAGAGAATTTCCAAGAAGATAATAACCGCTGTTAGTCTATACATAATATCGTTTTGATATGTTCTATCTGTTGAATTCATAATATATATTAGACTTTTTTACTTTTAGCTGAAACCGCAGTCTATATTTTTTTCCTTTACGATAGTCCATAGTTCGATCTAACTACCAAACCCAAAAATGAATAAAATGTTCAATTTTAAATATCTGCAATTTCACCACCGTTTTATTAAAATATAACGCACGAAACGCCATAATAATATTACTGCATAAATCACATGACAGATAAAAAACAGAAGCCGTTCCTGAAACTGATCACATCACCGCAGGTATTTACAAATAGAGTTAGGAGGGTGTTAGTAGCTAATGACATCAATGAAGGCACCACTTTCCACTTATAAAATATCTCATATTTGCTAGCAAGACGCCTATAAGTTTGTGTATAAATTAACGGAATACAGTAATTTTTTTACTAAAATGCATTTTTTTTTAATTACACAAAGTATCAATCTAAGCCCGTCTTGTGGCAGAAATAATTCATTTTGTCATTAAATATACGTTTTGAAGCATACAAAATCAGCCATACTCACCTTTTTTCCTAAATTCAATCGTATAAAATAACCAATAACTATGAGAAAATTTAAAAAATGTTACACGGGGGCATAAAACAAACTTTCTTCTTTCCAGTACATTTTGTTTGATATTTCTATCTGTAATGTTTTAAGGTAGTGACACACAATTTACCAATTAAACGTTTATTCTTGCTTTACTTTAATACATGAATGGCCCGGGCGATAGCGAGCTGTATATAAAAACTATAATAAGAAATATATAGGTATATTAATAAGTCAGTTGACATAGTCGGCGGCAATAATTAACTGAATACATTACATTTCCTTCCTTTCAGAAAATTGTGAATATACAACATAATATGTATCTCTATTAAATTCAATTAGGATAATTACAAAAATAAAAATATATCAATTATAGAATTACTATGGATTATAAAGAAATATCGCCATTTAAAAAGAACACATTTCTTATCTTATCTCTAACAAGTAAAAACATCAATTCCCATATTATAATTATTTTTTTTTACCATTCGCCCATTAAACAACATTTTATAATTTCTATCCCTACACTTAATTCTGTAAAGAATCATAAAAAGGAGAATATGTTTTAACTTACATTTGTTATTTACATTATATACATCATATACATCATATACATCATATACATCATATACATCATATACATTATATACGTTACATACATTACATACATTACATACATTACATACATTACATACATTACACACATTACATACATTACATACATTATATACAATTTACTTATTTACCTTTAATTCAATTTAAAACTTACTAACTATACTGAAATCTTTCAGGTGCTTTTATTTGACTACGACGGCGTAACATACCTATTAGGCTCAATATTCACGGGTGAGCTATTTAATTCATTTTCAACTCTAGGAGTAAAAGATGACGTTTGATCAGGTAGAATTTGATCTAAATGTTTTTTCTATAATAAGCCATCGACAGTTTTTACTATATAAACTACATCTGATTTTTTCTCCTCTATAGTTGCTATAACCCGTATTTTCTTTCTGTTATCCATTACTCTCACCTTATCACCTACGTGAAATATTTGACTTCTGTTACCTGAAAATTTTTTTACCTGCCTTTCTTGATTTTTATAAACGACAGTATTTACTAAAGGGTTTAACAAATCAAGTTTTGAGCGTAATTGCCTATCCATTAACAATTTAGCCGGAGTTTCGTTAGTAGTCGAATGGAGAGTATTTCTATATTGAAAAAGTAACCGATTTAAAATCGTTTCTATATTTTTCATATTATTTTTATTTCGTTTTAAACAATTCTTTATTAATTTCACACAGTTTTCAGCTGCACCATTACTCCGCGGATGATACGGAGGTATAGTTACATCATGTTCAACTCCACTTTTTTTAAGGAAGTCTTGAAATTCTGCCGAAGTAAAAGGCGTTGTATTATCTGAAACGATTTTAAGAGGGATTCCAAAACGTGCAAATGATTGTAACTTGTAATTCAGCGCTCGGCGGTGCACATAGCCCGGAGAGTAGCTGTTGGTTGCAGTCTGGTTACGTTCCTTATAGTAAAACAAGGATTTTATAGAGGAGTTTGCGACTAAAAATATTATGTTTAATATTCCGCCCTCTAAAAGCACATTTGAACTAGGCTTCACTGGTTGCTGTACTTAATGCCATATATTCTGACTCGGCAGTCGACATCGCAACTGATTGTTGCTTCTTTGATGACCACATAACAGTGCAATTAAATATTTTAAAACAAAAACCTGTTGTTGATTTCCTGTCTTGAGGACTTCCTCCCCAATCACTATCTACGGAACCTTGTACTAAATCATTTTCATCTCTGTTATAAACTAAATTTAAATCACATCACTTATATATCTTAAAACATTTTTTAACAATTTATATAGCAATGCACTTGCACAACTTTGAAATCTACTCAACATTGTAACAACAGCACACAAATCTGGCCTAAAGCCCATTACTGCGTACATAATACATCCTATCAACTTTCTACATTCAGATTCTATATCTTTATTCTCCGATACATTTCGTTTTAATAACTCAAACTTGAAGTTCTTATCTATTGATAATGATAAAGGTTTACAATGTGACATATCATGAACGTCTAAAAGACGTTTCAAATATTCAGACTGGTTAATTATTGTTACACCTTTTGTGAGATCCTGTGTACCTACTTCATTAATACCCCAAAACTTTCTCACATTTCCCATATCTTTCATTTTAAAATTTGCGCCTAACACATCTTTCAACTTTTCTATTTCTGTTTTGCTATTTCCAAAAAACAAAATATCATCAACATACAGAAGTAAAAACATTTTAATATTTTCGTTACATTTTATGTACAAACAACAGTCTTTGCTTGATTTTGTATAACCTTCCGAGCACATTACTTTATCAAAAGTGTTATATTTAGGTGACTTTTTAAGGCCGTATATTGATTTATTTAATTTACATACTGCATTTTTACTATCAAGGTCAAGGCCTTCTGGAATTTTTAAGTAAACTTCTTCATCAATCTCACTATTCAAAAATGCACTACATACATCCATTTGACAAACTTGTAAATTTAATTTAGTAGCTACACCCATGAAAACTCTAAATGTGTTTAACTTTGCTACAAGAGCATACAAATCATATATATCTATGTGGTATTTTTGTTCAAAACCCCTAGTAATTAGCCGTGCTTTATACCTAGTCACATTATTATCTAATTTTTTATTTTAAATACAAATTACAAATACAATTTATTGCATTTTCACCTTCTGGTAATTTACTCACAATTTTCCACGTATTATTTTCACTCAGTGTTCGCTGCTTCCCTCCAGTTTTCAGCATCTTCGCCCTTCATAGCTTCCGCATAACTCACTGTTTCATTTTCAAGACTCGCAACTAAGTCCGTCTCATAATCATCCAACCATTCTGGTTTCCCGACGATTCTTTGACTCCGAGTTGTAGTTTCAGGTACGTGCACCTCACTTTCACTTTCACACTCTTCAACATCACTTTCTTCCTCTCTTTGATGAATTATTTCACTCTGAGATACTATTTGTTCCTCTGGTATATCCACTGCTGTTACTGTTTCTTGTACATCTAATACATATTTCGTTTTACTTTCGACAGGTTTAAATACTACATCTCTCGCACACTCGACCTTATTTTCATTTGGAAGGTATATTCGATATGCTTTTGCATTTTCTTCGAAACCCACGAAAATTCCGTTTTTGGACTTACTATCCCATTTCTTTCTTTTCCCTTTGGGTACGTGAATAAACACCTCTGAACCAAAAACTTTAAACTAATTTAAGTCAATGTTTTTGTTAAACCATAACTCGTAAGGTGTCTTTCCTTCAATGGTACTTGTACGATTTATTACGTATACTGCAGTATTAACCGCTTTGGCCCAAAAACGCTTTGGTAGATTCTTTGCTTTTAACATTGTTCTAGCAGCTTCAAACTATGGTGCGCATCTCACTTTCGGCTTTCCCATTCTGTTGGGGGTTATATGGTACAGTTTTCTGATGTCGTATTCCAAGAGTATCAAATATTGTTTTCATTTCTGCATTCACGGCTTCTAGTCCATTATCAGTTCTTACTATTTTTACTTCATTTCCAGTGTCCTTTCTGGCTACATTTAAAAATAATTGAATTTTATCTTTTGCTTCAGATTTATTTTTCAACATGTAAACAGTTCTAAAATGAGAATAATCATCTTTCAAAATTAAGAAGTATCGGGAGCCACCGATAGATTTTTCCTCCATTGGCCCACATACGTCAATATGTATCAACTCACATGTTGTTGTTTTTGATTTACTATTTGAGAATGGCGATTTACGCTGCATTCCTTCTACACATGCGTCGCAGAAGACTTCATCTTTCGTATTGACTCTCACTTGGTGTTTTTCCAAAATTTTCTTAACATGTTTGATGTTTTGGTGAGCTAATTTTTCATGCCATAACCTTAAACTATCATTTTCGCTGACACTCATGTTTGCAACACTGTCAACTTCCAACTTAAAGTCCATCTTATACAGTTTGTTAACTCTTGTACCCGTTGCACAAATCTTGTTGTTTCTTAAAAATTTACACTGTTTATTGTCAGATTCGAGTTTAAAACCTTTGTCCAAAGCTGTACCAACCGAAAAAAGATTTAGTTTCAGTTCCGGAACAAACAGTTCACTGTTCACTGGTACCCAATGTTTCACCATTGAATGCCGAAATTCTTATTTTTACAATGCCAATCGCTTTGATAATTGACCCATCACCGATTTTAACTTGTTTTTCTTCTTCCAGAGCTCGATATTCCACAAATAACTTTCTACTACTACACATGTGTTCACTAGCCCCACTGTCTAGATACCAATCATTTTCATTTGCTTGGTCACTGATAGATGCCGAGCCAATAAATGCATTTACCACTTCATCTTTTTCATTGTTCTTTTCTTTTGCTAACGGAATTCGACGGTCCTTTATTAAATGTTCCGATTTTTTGCAATAAAAACACGTTTTGTCAGTTTTATTTTCACTTTTATTCTTGAAACAGTTTTTCTTTAAATGTCCTAATTTTCTGCACCCAAAACATTTAATACTTTTAACTCTCATCACTAGAGCTGACTGTTTTTGCTTCACTTGCACCCATGCGTTCTTCTTCAATTATAGTCCAATAAAGGGGACTTTTAAATGTCCATCCGTACTCCATGGCTGAATTTTTTACCAGAAGTTAGGTTTAAGATGTACATCAAGCGTCTGTAGTCAAAAAGTAGAAATTGATGGGCAGGGGTTGTAAAAAGAAAATTTAAGGGTTGAAATCGCGATATGTCAAAAACGGAAAAAATTTCGAAAAAAGTTTTAGACAAAAGTTGTAGAGAAAAAAATTCTGTGTAAAAATGCTACTTAACTTTTTTTTTCTATAAGTGACCGGCGAGCCGTAAAATTCGATTAAAGTTTTTGAACGATTTACACAGTCAAATACACAGCTGGCGCATATGCCCTCTACTCACCGCCAGAGAGAAGTGTGACAGAGTGTGTTTAGAGTGAGAACGACAAACGTCATGAGGCGAATGATATTTTATGTATTGTTTGCGATGTTAACATTTCAAATGTTTCTATTTTCTAATACAATTATGGGTTTCGATTAATAGTCGTCCATTTAAAGAGTCGGGATTTATGACGAAATTACCGAATGTTTGCGCCTCGAATTAGACGATGTCCCCCCTACGTTTTCGAGGGTGCTGAATCGATTCCCGTGGTCAAACCAATTTTTTCACCTCGGCAACCCCCTCAAATTGGTCAAAAACTACCCCTAAATTCCACTTTTCCGTAAACCCGTTTATTTTCCATAGTTTTTCGACTAATTGTTGTTCACTCGAGTAGAACGGAAGTTCCCTCGAGGGATTTGACCTCAGCCACACCTGCCCCAGACTGCCAACCCTTGTAGGGGGTGACAAATTGATATTTGTTTTTGTGAGAACAAAATTTATATTTTATAGGAGGTGTTTCCTTGAGGAAGGTTGTAGGTGACCAGGGTTGTGTAACCACCCCCGGGGGATGTGTTCACCCTTCAAAGGGGTAGAATATTATATTTTTTGGGGCAAAATATTTTGTAAGAAGGGCTTCTTTAATAAATATATTTTTATGCTATTTTTCAATTATAGCTGGAAAAAAAAATGTCCACCCCCCTTAATGGGTGAAAACAACCCCTGGGGGTGGTTGCACAATCCTCGTCACTTACCACTTTCCTCAAAAAAACGCCTCATACAAAATGTTAATTTTTTTTCTCACAAAAACAAATATCAATTTTCCACCCCCTACAAGGGTTGGAAGCCTGGGATAGGATGGCTGAGGTCAAATCCCTCGAGGGACCTTCCGCTCTACTCAAGGGAACAAAAATTAGTAGAAAAATAAATGGGTTCACGGAAAAGGGGACTTTGGGAGTGTTTTTTTACCAATTTGAGGGGGTTGCCGAGGCGGAACAATTGGTTTGATCCCGGCAATCGATTCAGCACCCTAGAAAACCTGGGGGGGGGGGGACATTGTCTAGTCCATGGCGCAACTCCTTCAATCGCCTACGAGTATAAGTATTGCATTTTCTGCATAATATGATGCAGATGCATGAAAGTTGAGAGAAATAAAACTTCCTCTGCGGAATGAGGCTGAACAAGCTGAATTTTTGTAGAGACCTTCGTTTTCGTGTTCTAATGAAGCACAAAAAAATCTCGTATGCCTACCCTTGTGCGTCTTGAGATATCGAAGGTCAAAAGTCATGAAAATCGGTTTTTCGCGATAATCTCGCTTCCAGTGCATCTGACGTCGTAAGAACTCATAACAAAACTTATGTAAAATAGTATTCCCTACAAAATTGTTCATATACATTTTTTTCGTACGACCAACCGTTTTCGAGATATAGCATGATAAAGAGGGAGCGCGCATTCATAATAGGTAATACTGTATTATACTGCAGAGGTATAACTATAAAAGCACTTTTCTTAATCTGTTACACTAGAAAATTAAATTCCCATTATTAAAATCGTTAAAAATTTGTTTATTTATAAAAAAATATATAATAAATAATTAATAACAAAAAATCCATTATTTTCCACATCACGCCTTATGTTTCCTTGCCTTCCTCCTCGTCTTCGCCGGGTTTCACTAGCACCTCGATCAACACATTATCTTCGTCAGACGCTTCCGCTATATCTATTGGCTCTATGTCTGTTGGTAAAACCTCTTCAGGCTCAAGGCCTCTGAAGTCTTCGATGTTTTGCAACTCTGTTGACGGGTTCAGGCATGCCTGTCCGTGACACTGACAACAAACTTTGGAGCATGGCAGCCCGACTTTTTTACACCCGCACTGCATACCACACCCCTTTTTACAATTACAGAATATTGTATTTAATAGTTCGTCTGGAGCAGGTGGCAGTAGTGTTGTTTTCGGCTGTAATATGTCGTTTTTTAAATCCCAACCCCATTTTTCGAGTTGTAGGTTTTTCCCTAGCTAAATCTGTACTTGATAGTAGACCCGATAAATATGCTATCGAGCTGCTTCACTGGTAGGTGGAAGGGATGACAAATTAACAGGACTATTAAGTCGTGTAGCCTTAATGAATTGGGTGTATTTTAATTTGCCAAGGTTCACTTCATCTTTTGAAGCACCATACATAATAACACCACAGGTAATTACATACATAGCTAACAGAAAACGCTTTCCGTTCTGAAATACTGTATCTGGCGGGAAGTTTTCTGCTTGAAATATTTGAGCCGAGTGTGTCAAATCGGGATGTTTCTCAAACATTGTCATAACCTTAAGTTTTCCTTTGTGGGATAGTGCCGATGTAGTGTCGCATCCAGTGAGGGCATGCAAAAACAAAATATGTTCTTTGCAAGGACGATATTTGTCGAGACTTTTAGGCGAATAAATTAGTGTTGATGTAGTCCCTTTGCCAATTTTCTTTAAGAAAATTTGTCGGTGATGTGACTGAGTTCGTCCTATTAAGAGAAAAAGCAAATCAATGTCTTCTCCAATGATGATGGCGGTTCATTCTTTTTCCGATACTTCCATGGCTGTTTCGATGATTAGAACATCTGCATCATCCTTGGTTTGTTTTGTAGCGATGTTGGCAGCTTGTAGTTGTTTAATAAGCATTTCAATAAAAAAAAAATTGTTGAATCGGTTTGATAAGAACTTTTCTTGGGTGACTGGCACAATCATTGTTGTATCAAAGCGAACTTCATAAGATGTAGACAGTGCAGTGGTTTTTCTTAATTGCCCCATTGCTTTTATATTTGTAGAGTTGTCTGAGTATCCGTCAAATATAACAATTATGTTAGAACCAAAATGCCTTTGCAAATATGTAACATATCTATCGAGAGTGTCGGAGAAAGTATTGTTTTTGTGCCATAAGACACGATGTAGCAAAAATCCACCATCGATGATGTAGATTACATTATCTTCATTGAGTTCAATATTGACAGGCTCCATCATATTATACAATTTTGATTTTGTGGTTTTTCGCATGCCCTCATTGTCAAATAGTGATGTTGGATATGGACTTAATTCATACTCAAAATATTTTTGCAGATAATCGTCAAACTTTTTGTTAATAGTTATTCTTTGGAAAAGAGGCAAAAGATCTATGGCAACTTTAGAATCTTGAATCTGAACGGATCTGTTGATCATTGAAAGCGGATGAACTTTGTCTGCGCGCTTCAATTTTATTTCATTAAATTTCAATCCAGCTATTTTTTCCATCGGTTGTAGGCCAATAGCACGAGCAAGATAGCAGTTTATCTTGTCATTTTCCACATTTCCGGAAGCTATTGATACCATTTGTTCTGTTTTTGGAAAAGGATTGTGAAGGGTGAACCACTCAATCAGTCTATGAACATCCGTTGTATCCCTTTTTATTCGTGAATCCCTAGCGTCAACATGTTGCTCCGCAGCTTCTAAAGATACCCAAAACTTTTAGATTTCCTCACATATGGTATTTGTGGCATGCATTCCTTGTATCCATTTACATGTAACACTGTCTTGAGTACTGCGACCATGAGAAATTCCTCCTTGTACTTTCATGGATTTCATCAAAGTCTGTTTGACAATCGTATCGGACCATGTTCCGCAATTGAATTTTTCTGTGCGCTTTACAGTAAAAAATCCTTGTTCAAAATTCATATACGTCTGTTGATCCATAGTTTCTTTTAATTTCATCATGTCCTGGAGATATAGATGTGCTGATTTGGCGTAGAGAAAGTGACCGCTGGAATGAAAATACGAAAGCATGTTTCTAACCGCATTAAGATGTTCATTAAAAAGTCCCAGTCTTTCAGCGCGAATAAAGTCTTGAGCTATCGACACCATATCAAGATATTGTATCCAGAGCTGTGCCGTTGGGCTTCGCATTTTCAACTCATTTATCTTTCCGTGAAAGTGACTGATAAACGAGACATAGTTATTTGCACATCCCTCTACATTGTCATAAGAAACAATACGAATTGTTATCTGTTCAATAAATGTATCCAATTCCTCAAAATTTGTTATCTCCATATCATCAAAAATAATCATTGTTAATGCAAGACGTAACAGCGTATAAACTCGGACGCTTCTTGCAAAAACGTGGCCATCCAACATTTTGTCAATAGAGTTAGGTGAATATATTGTGCTGAGAACTTCCTTGAGTCCGCTTCCATCCATTAAGTAACCTATGCAGCCAAGAAACGACATGAGCATGTGAAAGCTTCCCAGTCTTACAACTATTTTGGATAAGTCAGGATCTTCTGAAGCGGCTACGATTTCCCGAGCCTTTATATATAATGGTTGGTCAAAAGTTATTATACATGTGCTTTATCCATGAGATTTGGCAGCACTTACAGCACACTGTAATGTGGTGTAAATTGTATTTACATTACACGCAGGGTGATGAATGAACGGAAGAAATAGGATCCTAGAAGTAGAAAAGTTACGATTGTCTTTTGTTAGTAGCTCCAAAAATCCATTCCATCCTGGTACTGGTGACATATTTCTCCATTTTCCATACATCCAAAACAAATCCACTGTGTTACAAATTCGTTCACCTTATACACTTGAATCAGTCAAATTTTGTACTTCAATCCTGCTCAATCCTGGTACGCCTGCATATTCATAGGTCAAGAGAGTCACATGTGACAATGTTGCCAAGTCCTTTGCACTTGGTGTCATCGTATATTTTTTAATACGTTCCTCAGAAATAACAGCCCCTTCTGGAGTTACTATTTTTATCATACCCATTACGTGAAGAGTATTATGTCCATCGAGAGTGTAAACGTTACTGTTCTGCTACATACTGTACAAGGGCACCTGAATCTGATGAAAGAACCCGCGGCTGTGGATGATAAACAGCTGAAATTTCATATTTTGTAGTATCTTTATATGAAGCAACAAAACCAAAACTTGACAATATATCTAAAAGTCTTTTTGAAGCGTACCTTCTATGGAGAAAAACAGATGTATTTATTTATTTATTAGATACAACCACCCAACAGGTAACCAGTTACAGGGTGGGATCCTAACAAGCCGTTATAGAATGACTTAAAGCGGTACATTTTATCTTCAAATCATCCGTATTTCCTTTCCTTCTCTTCATAATTACTTCTTGTAAAAAATATAATAATGTTTTAGGAATTTCTTCGTTAATATTGTCGAACATTTTGCTCGGAGGTGGATAAGAATTGGTCTGAACAACAGTACCTCGAATATTCTCCCTAATAATCACCGCAGCAGCTTCGACTATACGCAAGCGTTCTTCCTCTGGAGTATTTTTTCTACTCTCGTACCAAGCTTTGGACAAAATATCCGTTTGAGCATCGCGAAAAGAAATAATGGTGAATGATCTGGGCTTAGTCGTGACTACAATATCAGTTGAATATTTTTCCCGTAATTTTGCAATTATTGTCTCATCATCTGGCACATAATCTGTGAGAATATCTTTTAACTCTTTAAATGTAAACTGAGAATCTTCGCTATTTTCAATGTAATAAAAGATTTCTTCCATTGCCAATGTTACATTACCATTTTGACGAGGAAGTGGTTGTTTAGAAGTTGACGGCATATCACGCTGAAACTTTCCAAAACATTCACGGTAGTATTTTGATTCAGCTGCTACCAAATCAATTTCAGAGAGAACGCGACTTTTTACTAGTCGCCCAAAAGAATCACCCCGTTTGTCTGCTACTTGTAAAGTGTTGTCTTTAAATTCAATTGTACTCTCTTTAGAAATTTGTCGTCTATATTTCTGCGCCTTTTTTTCTCAACTTCTTCATCAGCTACTTCACTACAAAACATACAAAGAGTTTTAAAATCAAAGAGACCGGCTCGTTTCTTACGAGGCGAGGTTGAAGTCGAAGAATCTGTATCTTCTTGGCGCCGTTTTGCTGTTGTAATTGAGTGCTTACTAACATACACTTTTCGGCACTCTGTATGTACGTTCACAGAAGTCACGGTATTCAAATATTCGATGTGCCCATCATTTCTTTCGATACTTGCAGTTTTTATAGTTTGTAAACCTCGCACAACATTCACTGAATCACGACCATCCGACCGGTTGCATATAAAGCACAGACTAGCCATTCCGCGTGGACAAGAACGTCTTTCACAGTCGAGAAACAGCTTTTAACAACAAAATGGCTTGGATTCGAGACCGACACGACGCGACGCGAAGAGGCGCTTTACAATGCAAGGGGTTTAGGGACTGCGTTTCGGAGAAATACGATCATGGTCCACTTCTTTATACCTGGATGATTATACTTTTCTTGTCTGGAATAAAGAAATGTTTTTTTATTTGCATTACAATATATAGAAGCTTTGTATTTCCTTACAAAAGTGGTGTGAAAATGATACTGTTTTGTTATTAATTATTTATTATATATATTTTTATAAATAAACAAATTTTTAACGGTTTTAATAATGGGAATTTAATTTTCTAGTCTAGATTAAGAAAAGTGCTTTTATAGTTAGCTCTGCAGTATAAATAATACAGTATTACCTATATTATGAATGCGCGCTCCCGCTTTATCATGCTATATCTCGAAAACGGTTGGGCGTACGAAAAAAATGTATATGAACAATTTTGTAGAGAATACTATTTTACGTAAGTTATTGGTTATTATGACGTCAGATGCACTGGAAGCGAGATTTTCACGAAAAACCGATTTTCATGACCTTTGACCTTCGATATCTCAAGACGCACAAGGGTAGGCATATGAGATTTTTTTGTGTTTCATTGGAACGTCAGAACGAAGGTCTCTGCAAAAATTCAACTTGCTCGGCCTCATTCCGCAGATGGCCTTTTTCTTATTTCCCTGGCCTATAATGTATTATTCGATTTTTTACAGAAAGTAAAGGTGGTACAAGGGACTGCGATAACGGTAAAATGCTTTTTGTTATTGTCTTCCAATTTGGTTTAAACAAAGGTTATGTGGCTCTCATCATGAAATATATAGTCAAAAAGATAAACATGATGGATGGTCAGGGGGTGCGGGGAAATTAGAAAATTAGTATTAGTCATTGGAAGTGTGTGTGTTGAGGGGGGGGGGGGGCGATTTCACTTATTTCTTCATTATGGAACAGTACGTGGTTTCACAATTAGCTATTAAGATAGATTATATAAAAGAACCGTGAAATTTGAATATAGACAAACTTATAAATTATTTCTAACAAGCGAAGGAGAAAAGCACTGCAAGTAGTAGTAAAGTACAATACGATAGGATAATTCTACCATTTGCTTCAAGCAATGCTCTTCGTCTTCACTAGCTGGGTCAGTTAGGAAGAAAGAATATTCACTTCCCATTTGCAAGCTCAAAGCTGAGGACTGAGCCGTGTCTTTTTGACTGGTATGGTGTTTCGTAATGAACATTTATACATAAAATGTATGAAAAAAAAATGAGAATCTTTGAGCCACTGACCTTCTTTGATAATTTTGACATCTGTTTTCGTTAATTCTCTGCACATAAATTCTTTATCCGTATTGACAATGAAAAAGAAATCCGAATATATAAAGAACTGAACCCTTACACTCACGCGCTTACTTAAATGTCCGGTACAAATGTAAACTTTCCCCTAAAAATCTGTAAAACAATATGTGTAATACTTAGAAAACATCTGTTTTACAATCTATCCGCCACGTAATCCGACACGACACTCAATGTGTTTTTGTGATTAAACATTTCCATTTTTTACATCAGATAATTACAAATTTGTTATTTTGGATATTTTTAAAGTTAACACAATTCGTATTTTGGTACTTGATCCAAAAATCAGAAATCAAAATTGCATACATGTGATTAATACTTCAATAATTCATATTATTTTGACAGATCTCAAAATCCAAACATCAGTAATAGCAACGCCGTAATAAGATGACAAGTTAAAGACAAATATTTCTTTGAAAGATTAAGCGATAAACAACTCATTTTCCATGTAATTACCAATATTAAATTATTCTGATTTTTTTTATTAAAGGAAAAAAACATTCACTTGCATTTATTTATCCACAAATTTATCCACTGTTTGAATTAAGCGATTTAACTTCCGTATCCGTCGACTGACGCCACTTCCATCTAGTACATTTTTATAACCGAAATGACAGAACTCAAAACTCAAACATCAATAGCAATGCCACAATAAGATGACAAGTTCACCTTAAACAGGTCTTAATTTTTTTGGTTACTTTCTAAGCGGCCGGGTGCCAGCTTAACGCTCTCAACACTGGCGTTCGACGCGCTTTCCTGTGTCCTATTGGTTCGTTTCTTTAGTTTTCGTCTAAGAACTATCGACCTGTCTAGGCCGGCGGTATATCTGTCTGCTTCACTTTTTGATGTTGGTTGGCCGGGGGCGGCCTTGACGGCACAAGAACCCCCCGATATGCTCGTGTAACTTTTCTGCATTTTTATTTTTGCGTCCTTTTCGCGATGCGTAACATCCTTCGCAGGTGACAACATCCTGGCCTGTGTTTGCGCAACACTTTCCGTGGATAACATCCTGACCTGTTTTATCACAACACTCTCCGTAGGTAATGTCTCAGCCTGTACTCGGAGGACGCCGACCGTCTTTCTCTAAAAATTGTTCTAAACCTCTTTGAGATTATGTACCTCCGATCGGTTTCGACTGGGGAAAAGTCCTACTAAAATGTTCTATTTTCAAGTTAGAAAACCCACTTGCGTCTAACTTCACTATGTCTTTTAAAAAAAATTTAGGTTATGTTTATACTAGCTGGTTTGTGTATATATTCACATTATTTATAAATGTCACTGTCACAGGATTAAATTAAGCGACTTCTATGTCCGTCGACGACATACTTCCGTTTTTGAAGACGTATTTCCGTTTAGTATACAAATATAACGGAAATGACATATCTGAAAATTCAAACATCAATGGCAATGCCGTAATATGATAACAAAAAAAGGTATTTATTTGAAAGATGAAACGATAAACAACTCATTTCGTATGTAATTATCAATGTTAAATGATCATGTTCTTTATATAAAAGAAAAGAAATATCCAGATGGCGCAGAAAGTAGTATCTTGCTGTATATGAATAAGGTCCTGTTTCGCTAGAAAATTAGCTGCGAAACCCGACCGGGTTTCTTGATAAACATAAATTTTTGTATTCAGGCTTTAAACCGATCAACAATTTATACCACACAAACATTGTTTTTTCAGACCATACTTGATTTTTTAAATGTGTTTGTACTTTTTTAAATATGCTCATTTGTGTTCGCTAAATTCACATTATATTAATTTGCTTATAATATTTGTTATATTTAATGAAAAACAACTATTTCTAAAAATTATTATCACTGTTCGTTTTACTATTATCTATCTTTAGGAAGAGTCGCAGAATTGATACAATTGCTAAACTAAACTACTATGTATATCTACTAAACTAAACTAAATGTATATCATTATAGAATTTGTAGAGATATCTAGGCGGTACATGCTTAAACTAACAATATACTCTCCTCAGCTACTTCTTTAAATGTTACGTATTTTACGTCCGATTTTCGAGAAGTTGTTTTTATAGTAACTACAAAAGCATTCTAATACTAATTAATATTCTTAGACAAAAATATCACTGAACGTAATTTTGCGTCCATTATACGGACGCATTTTTAAACTTTTGGACAAGAATTGAAACATGGATTACGAGTGATCCGATATGAATCCAATCACTCAGCAGGATCATTTGGATTCCGTCTCTCTTCAATAGTAACACCTACGTCTCAAATATGAAAGCGATATGTCTACCCGTCTGCGAGTTATAAGGATTTTTCATGTTTGTGATAACATATGTGGGACTTATATCCTTCCATCCGCAGATTCATTCGAATTCCATCCCAGATCTGTATTACAACCTACGTGTCAAATATGATCTCGATATCTCTATCCACTCCGGAGTTATAAAGAATTTTTATGAAAAATTTCGTTACAATGCCTTACTACAGCAACATTTCGTGTCACTTTTCAAAATATCACCCTGTCTAGTACTTTAATTTGAGAGGTCTGTAGACGATATGTCATTGTGTTCTGTCAAAAAACCGACGGCGAGGAGAGGGCATACGCGCCAGCGGTGTATTTTACTGTGTAAATCGTTCAAAATCTTTAATCGAATTTCACGGCTCGCCGGTCACTTATACAAAAAAAAAAGTTAAGTAGCTTTTTTACACAGAACTTTTTTCTCTACAACTTTTGTCTAAAACTGTTTTTCGAAAATTTTTCCGTTTTTGACATATCGCGATTTCAACCCTTAAATATTTTTTTTACAACCCCTGCCCATCAATTTCTACTTTTTGACTACAGACGCTTGATGTACATCTTAAAACTAACTTCTGGTAAAAAATTCAGCCATGGAGTACGAATGGACATTTAAAAGTCCCCTTTATTGGACTATTAAGAGTCTCGAGGTCAACTCCATGTTTTATCCTCTTTAACTCTAACCTAACTTTCGGATACCGACCACGTGACTTTTCCCGCCACCACGTATTTTCTCTTGTTTAACACAGCTTTATCTTTCGGATAACCTGATAAGTTTAGGAAGCAACAATAACTGTATTATACAAAAGATTTCACATTTTACTATTGGAGTTTATTTTATTTCTTCATAAAAGACGGTGTGTGTAGCACCGTCTCCGACATTCATGACATGACTGCCAACTTAAACATAACAAACTTACTATTATTTAATTTTACATGCTACCAATTCTTATAAACTAAAAAACCCAAAAATACTTTATTGCGGCTAACACAAATCTTTTCGATTTTCTACTTTCAGTTTATTAACATCTAAAACAAAATCATCTTGTTGGTTTCTTAAATTTAAATATGATACTTCATCATCTTGTTTTTCAGACATGACCTTTCTTTTTTGTATTAAACGTGATAATGCATCGGCCTCATTTTTATCCGAATTTACGTATTTAATGTCAAAATTAAAACTAGATAAAAATAAAGCCCATCTTTGTAAACGGCTTGCTGCCATTAATGGAATGCCTTTTTTGTTGCCGAAAATGGACACAAGAGGTTTGTGGTCAGTTTGCAATAGAAAAGTATGCCCATAAAGATACTGATAAAAAAAATTTATCCCCACCACTATAGCATATGCCTATTTATCAATCTGACCTTTATTTAACACTTTTGAGGCAAACGCTATGGGTTTTTCGGATTTATCGGGAAAAATATGGGATAAAACGGCTGCCACTGCTACCGATCTGGCATCAACTGTCAATTTAATTGGCAACTCGCTATCATAATGTGTCAGAACTTGTGGCGATACTAAAATATTTTTAATCTTGTTAAATGCATTTTGGCATTCTATATTAAAGTCCAAGGTACATTTTTTTTAGCAATTTATATAGAGGAAACATTAAAGTTGCTGCATTTGGAATAAATCTACAATAAAAGTTAACCATACCTAAAAATGACTTTAGTTCGCTAGCATTTTGTGGAAAAGGCACATTTCTAATTGCCTGTACCCTCTCTTCACTTTTATGTAATCCTTCAGCATCGATCTGCCCTAAATAACTTACAGATTTTTGCATAAATTTGCATTTATCTTTTTTTACTTTTAGACCACATTCCGATAATCTTTTTAGTACCTGCTCAAGTCGTACTAAGTGCTCCTCTTCAGTTTCCCCAGTTATCAGAATATCGTCTAAAAAACATGTATTCGGTATGTTAATTAGAATTTGCTCCATTGTTTTCTGAAAAGAACTAGGGGCACTATTTATACCAAAAGGTAATCGAGTATATGAAAACATACCTTTGTGTGTGGTTATAGTGGTAATCTTTTTACTTTCCTCATCTAATATAATCTGTTGATATGCGTCTGAAAGGTCAATCTCCATTTTTTAATTTTTCAAAAATATATTCGATGCGGGGAAGAGGATATTGAGTTATCTCTAATAATGGATTAACAGAAATTCTGTAATCACCACAAATTCTGACTGTGCCATTCGGTTTTAAAATTGGCACAATTGGTGTACCCCAATGAGAATACTCAACAGGTTCTAAAAATTTTAAGTTAACTAATCTTTCTAATTCACTTTCTACCTTCGATTTTAATGAAAACGGCACTGGACGAGGTTTAAAAAATTTTGGTGTGACGCCCTGCTTTAATTTTAAAGATATTTTACCTTTATTGAACGTTCCTATTTCCGGCTTGAAAATTGTATCATATTTTTGCAAAAGTGATTTTATTAAAACATTATCGTCTAATTTATTTATATTTGCTAAACACAAATGTAATTGTTTTAGCCCAATTCTACCTAACAAAGGTAATCCTCCATTTTGTATGACATAAAGTTCTAACTGCACCTTTTTATTTTCATACTTAGCATTTACATAGATTTTACCTATAGGTTTGAATGTACGACCGACGTAATCTTTAAAACATGAGTCATTTTTTTGCAATGGAATATGTTGAAAATGCCGTAAATATAATTTTTCAGCAATACTATTATGTTTTGCCCCTGTATCAGCCTCAAAATCTAGTGGAATATTTGCGACACTTAATTTTACAAAAATTGGTTTACAATCATTTTGAATTTCAATATTATTTATTTCTTCCATAAAGAATAAATTTTTATCATCAATGCCACTCTGAGTGCTGGACTCTGAAGTTTCTGAAAGAAAGTGTGAATTCTTTTGTTTGGACGATAAAAATTTATTTTTTGTTTTTGTTCTGCTTCTTTGTGAACAGACCAGTGCTAAATGACCTCGAATTTTACAGATATTACATAATTTTTAAATCTGCATTTCGCAGAAATGTGATTGTTTCTGCCACATACACTGCACTTTTCGTCAACATATTTTGCACTTTTGCTCTTTCCACCACTATTCCCAAGATGTCTGTCGTTATATCCTCGCAAGCGGTAAACTTCGGAGGATGTACTGGGAATATCCATGTTTTCCCTAATGAGCGAGTTCAAACAATTTCGGAAACTTTGCTTGACTAGACGTAGCATTTTCTTCCTTTAACCTCTCCTTGATTTTACCATCCACCATCCCGACAACAAATATGTCCCGTATGACGGTCTCCAGCATTTCTTCGGAAAAAGAACATTTGTTAGCTAAACTACGTACCCTAACTGCCCATTCACTAATACTCTCTACACTATCTTGACTTGCATGATAAAGTTTTTCACGAGCGGTGAACAGCGATTGAACTGGGGCACAATGAATATTTAATTTGTGTAATAGGTCATCTAATTTCTCAGTATCAGGTTCTTTCGGCACACACAAATTTCGTAGCAATATATATGTTTCATCACTTAGGGAACTTATCAAAATGGCGCGTTTTACATCGTGGTCAGTAATTCCATTCGCCACGAACCACTGTTGGAGTTTTACTTTGAAGACTGAAAAGTCATTATTTAAATAATTAAATTCACCAAGTTTTCCAATCACCGATTTACTCGTCGCCATTGTAATGTTTTAAGGTAGTGATACACAAATTACCAATTAAACGTTTATCCTTGCTTTACTTTAATACATGAATGGCCCGGGCGATAGCGAGCTGTATATAAAAACTATAATAAGAAATATATAGGTATATTAATACGCCAGTTGACATAGTCGGCGGCAAGAATTAACTGAACACATTACACTATGTTAGTTATTTGCATAGAAGTTAGGTATTTTCTGATACTCGTTAATACATCATGTGAGCAGGGCAAATATCCTCTTAACAGGGCCATTCAAGTGATCTGGAGGGCGGTTAAAACATTTCTTTCTAAACATTTATTAGACTTTCTGAATGATAATCATGCACTACCATAAGCATTACTTAGTTTTGGAATTTTGCTTAAAATGTTCTATCAGTTTCAGTATGTTCACATTTTACATTGAACACAAAACACTAATTGTTTTTCAAATCACCATTTTTTCATTAGAATCTTTAAGAAGTACTGAATAGTTTCTTTCTGAATGTAACGGATACAAGTTTTAGAACAACAGATCTTATATATTTTTGTTCACAACTTCTATGAATTCAAAGTATATATATTTTTTTTTTCCTGAAATTTAAAAATATATTGGCTAGAGATTAATATGTTATCAATGGATTCGTTCATAAACGAGGGAGATAAAAACATGATATGATAATATAAGAGAAAACTAATTTTAAGAACGACTTTTCAGCTAACAGGTGTTTAAATTTTAAATGTTTACAGAATTTCTTGTATCATTCTTTACTATATACTAAAATAATATACTCCTTTTATATGATGCTAAAATATAAAAACAGCTAATCTATTGTCTTCATCTTCTTTATAATTCGTGCTATAAATTAAAGCTTTAACCATATGTGATAAGATAAAATAAACATTCTCATCCACAAAATTTCTTTAATCATAAGAGAATATTATTTTCTATATATTAGTTTATTTTCAGCTTTTGAATAAGCATTTTTTTTTAAATCTACACATCTAATTCCTAAGATAGTTAGCTTTCGAAGAAGCTGTTTTAAATAAAAAATCTAAAATATCATCTAATCAACTAGCGGATTGAATTACTTTACATAAATATTTACAGAATCAGTAGGTATTGAGTCGGCTGAGTCAGACAGTGACGTCAGAGCATTGGCGCCAGTCGTTAAGTAGGGAATCTGCACTACCGATTGAAGCGCGGGAAATTCAAATTGTGGAATCTGCATTACCGACCGCGGGAAATTTAAATTGTGGAATCTGCATTACCGTCCGCGGGAAATTCAAATCCAGGATATGTCGGTAAGTAGGGTATCTGCATTATCGACGAGCTGACGGGGGAAATTCTAATCTTTTATGAAATTCAAATTTAGCGGGAAATTCGAATGGTTAAGGATATTCAAATTTAGGTGGGAAATCCTACATGTACATACTCAAACTGGCAGGTATTTTAAATCCTCAGGAAATTCAAATTTAGCGGGGATATTTATATAGTTAAGGATATTCAAATTTAGGCGGGAAATCCTACTACATACATCAGACCTAGGAGATTATTAATTAATGACCTTGAGTAACCCTTGAAGACTTTACAATATTTCATTATTAGGAAGGTACGGGATATATAATTAATAACACATCAGCGCCACCTATCGGCCAACTCACAAACTTATAATATATTTATTTTGTAATTACTAATAGGATGACATCATTTGATCACGTGACAATATTTTTATATAATGTTTTTAATGAAAAAGCAGCTCCCCGCACTGGAATCGATCCGTCAACCTCGGGATCCATACATAGGCGCCTTATCCAACTGCGCATCTAAGAGCTTATAGTTCGTGTATTTAAATTCGTAGTCTCCTGTCTCGGGTGAGGTTAAATAGGTTATCATGGCGATCATATAGAATTAATGCATGTAGAATTTCCACTTAAGGCTATATCTCATTCAACTGAAATAATTATTTTTTATTATTTGTGGCAAACTTTTATGTTTAAATTAAAAATATATCCAAAAGGAAACAAATGCAAATGTAGTATATAAGTGATAATCATTTCGAACAATAGGTCGACACGATTAAAATTTAATCAAACTTATTGTCCTATATAAATCATAGTATTGTGTTGAATGAAGGAATCGAGGGATATGCATTTTTTAGTATCGACGTAAGCAAAAAGTTCAAGAATCAGATTTGTTACGTATTATTTCTAATATTGTTTTTTTGTCTACACACGTATTAGAGTCTTTGTTGTTGTTGTTGTGTCACTAAATTTAATTTCAAATATCCTTTTTTCTCTCAAATAAACAAGGGTATATGATAAAATATTTAAGGGTAATATTTTAAGTCATTCTATGTTTGTAAAATCAACTTCTCGCGGACTATAAGTGTTTAGTACCTACTAGATTACGCGACGAATAGACTAAGTTTTAAAATCATCTATTTGCGTTAATTATTTAGTAGCAGCAGGTTTAAAATAATTGTAGATAAGAACCAGACGTGGAGTTTTATGTGTTATATAGGTCACAGGTTATGAAACAAACTAAATATTATTTTCTTTGTATAGTAATAGTTATTTATATAGGAAAACAGATCATCAATGATTAATAATT
This sequence comes from Leptura quadrifasciata, assembly GCA_963675555.1. Lineage (NCBI taxonomy): Eukaryota > Metazoa > Arthropoda > Insecta > Coleoptera > Cerambycidae > Leptura > Leptura quadrifasciata. The sequence continues at coordinate 78,642,202 of OY776676.1, read as the reverse complement.
GAAGGATAATATTTTAAACGCCCTTTTCGTATCGATATTAAAGAAGCAGATGTAATACCATAATAAGCCAGAGATAACGTACATAAAATAATTTTCACGTAAAACTTTTCAGAAAACACTCTGCATATTAAAAACTTAGACGTAGGTTAGCAAGGCTATAAGAACTATATAGGATGAAAAAGTTTTAAATTTAAATTAATTCATTTGCATAAAGTAAGCGAATAACGTATTTGAATGAAGCCATTGTCTGTAGTAAATAATTATTGCGTGTTGTAATGATAATATACTTCAGTTAATATATTACGCCACTTGCACTTGCACATCTGACATTTACAATCATTCTTTTCTTATGACCCATTTATAGTTTTCCAATATCATTTTTCAATAAGACAGATAATTATGTTAACTGTTAGGTTTATGGAAATTATAAACAAACTGCAAGCAGGTGTCTGTTTTGCCGGGTCCCGTTGACGTACATAGCTGGCCCCGCCTATAAATAAAGAAAAACACAGGTGTGAGCGTTAATGCCCCTTTACTATAAGATCCTAATTAATTAACTACCTCAATAAAAATATTGTTGAATTCGTGTGGTTTGTAGAAGCAGTTGTCATTGGTAATTTAATATTCTTAATCATCCAAGGGTGGTAATGAGGGCTGCAATGGGCACAAGGGGTAAGACTCGCATTGTGCCCTCACCAAAACCACCCTTAACGCAAAGGGCTTAAACTCGCGATGCGTTCCTTATTTTTTAATCTATTCACCAGTACTAAGAAGTGCAATGAACACAAGGGGCTACAACTCGCGATGTGTTCTCTTCAGTAACTAGTGTTGGGTTATGCACTTGCAATAACCAGGTACTGAGGGGTGGAATGGACACAAAGGGCAGACACGCATTGTATCCCCTCCAGCTACCTAACACATAAAACCACACCCATACGAATCAACAATAATCATTTATTATTTTAACTGATTTAACGTCTTACTAAATGTAAAATATTTCAGAGTTTGAGTACTAGGTAGTTAACAAACAATTTAGGTATAACGCTCAGTGAAAAGACTCACCTCCAATTAAATACAAAAGCGACACACTTCTACATTCACTCACATTCAAATATAAACTAAAATATCTAGGCTTAGTAATCTTTTTACTATTATATTCATCTTTATGTTTCAAATAATATTTAAACCATATCAATGCGTAAAAGAGAGTGGTTCACAGAGAACGTGCCTTTTATCAAAACAAAGCGGGTCTGTTACCAGCCTACGATGTTTCTAATATATACTCCAGTTTATTTACAAAAGACAAATTAAAAATTATTTATGTTCTTACATTCGGCCATCCTGTATATCACCTCGTCCCGAGGGGATTCCAACTAATCTGTCCCTGAGTCATCCGTTGAACTGAGTTCGACACCATCTCCACCACTTTCGCTATTGGTATCGTCCGAAACTCCACCTGGGCTGACCCATGGTTTCATTTTGTCAACGGCAACGATCTTCTCATATCTGGCGGCTTTTGCAGTCCTATGTGAACTGGGCATATCTACTACTAAATATCTATCGTTTGGCAATGTGGCTTTGATCAGCATTGGTCCGGCAGAAGGATTTCTTCAGCTTCCTAGTTTATTTTCCAGCTGTAATGTTGCTTTCTTTTCATTCCGCCTGCCCTTTTTCGCATTTGTAAACACTTACACTTCACACGCACGCACTTGTTGCTTCGAACGCACAAAGAAATGAAGTGATTCACAAGGGACGAGCGGATTGTAGGTGGAGACATACATACAGTGGGCCAGAAATCGTTTACTTTGAACTTGTGCTTCGATACCAAAGATATGAAAACTTTTTAAATCGTTTGGAAGTAAATGCACTTCCTTGGTCCGTCGTTATGTTATGTGGGTGGCCGTAATAACTATATATTTCTTGTAAATAGTCAATAACAAGTTTTGCTTTCGTAGATTTTGCTGGTTTTAAGAATACAAACTTCGTAAACGCATCTACAGCCACTATGAGATGAATATTACCTCGTCTACTTTTCGGAAATGGGCCTACATGATCCAGGTGTAAGGTGTGCATGGGTATCGGCATCTTTTTGATTGGATGGAGAAATCCTTCTCGTTTACCGGTTGATCTTTTATTATACAAGCATGGGATACAACATGACATATATTTCTCCACGTACTCTCGCATCCGTGGAAACCAGTAATGTTCGCATAATCGCTTGAGTGTCTTTTCTGCTGCAAAATGTCCATTCTCATCATGAGCCATCCTAACTACCTGTTGTCGCATTCCGCGTGGTACTACCCATAACAACCCTTTTACAGTAATGCGATAAATTCTACCATCTCGCAAAGCGTAATTTTTGTACACACTCTTTTCATATTCAGTCGTAGGAGCTTTAGACAACACTTTCTTAATGTCTTTCAATCCGTTAGTTGTCCCGACAAAACCCAATCAGCTTGTTCTATCCTGAGAACTTCGTCAGGTGGTTCTTCACTCGCAAAAGGGTTCCTGCTAAGTGCATCCACATGTTTTAATCTGTTACCCGGTCTGTATTGTACGTCAAAATCAAAGTCTTGCAGCTGCAACCACCACCTTGCAATTCTAGGTAGAATTTCTTTCTTTTTGCTAGTTGCTTTAAGTGCGTTGCAATCGGTTATAACAGTGAAATGTTTACCCATGAGATAGATTTTAAATTTTTTTAGACTTTCCACTATCGCCAAAGTCTCCAATTCATAAGAATGAAACTTACTCTCAGTGTTAGTTGTTTGCCTACTGTAATAAGCTATGGGGTGGAGACGTTCATCTGGTTGTTTTTGAAGGAGAATTCCTGCTAATCCTCTGGAACTGGCGTCAGTGTGTAGTTCAGTAACAGCACTAGGATTGAATATAGCTAAAATTGGTCTCTCTACCAAAGTTTTTCGTAATGTTTCAAATGCTCGTTGTTGATCAGCATCCCAGCGCCAGATGACATCTTTCTTTAATAGACAAGTCAATGGTCGCGCGATGACCGCATAATCTTGAACAAAATGCCGAAAATAACCAGTTAATCCGATAAACTGTCTCACGTTGTGTACACTCTTTGGCACAGGGAACTCAGCGATTGCCTTGGTCTTTATTAACCCTGGTTTCACAGTTCCTTGTTCGATTTCAAATCCGAGGTAAGTTACAGATCGGAATAAGAAGTTGCATTTAGTAAGATTTAAGATCAAACCTTCTTCTCTAAATATTTTCAAAACAGTTTCGAGATTCTTAAGTCCTTCTTCTTCTGTTTTCGTATGAATCAAGACATCATCAAGATAAACAGCAGCAATATCTTTGGCAGGAGCCAATATCTATCAAAAGGCATACGATTAAACTCATACTGGCCATCAGGAGTCACAAAAGCGGTGTAATGCTTCGATTTTTCTGTTACCGGTATCTGGTGGTAACCGGACCTAAGGTCCAAGCTAGTAAAATTGAAACTTCCATGTAATCTATCTAATTGGTCATCGATTCGGGGTAATGGATATCGATCTTTGATTGTTTTCGAGTTAAGTTTCCTGTAGTCGATGCATAGTCTATCTTCGCCAATCTTTTTCTTGACTAATAGCACTGGTGATGCAAACGGTGAGTTAGACTCACGAACGATGTCATTTTTCAATAAATCAGTAACCATATTGTTCGAACTTTTTATTGATCAGTCGCTGACATTCGATATGGTCTAAAAGTAAACGGCCTGTCATCTCCCAAAGCAACTTCTAACTCAGCTGATTTTGCGCTACCCAAGTCCATAGGATTGTGTGAAAAACAATCTCTGTATTCTTGCAATAATGAGATTAAATTATCTTTATAATTTTTGGCCACAGGTCCAATATTTATTTCTTCGACTGGCAAAAATGGCAAGTCTTGAGTTGTCGTTCGCAGTACCAAGTCTTCTCTATAAGATACTTCCGGCTTACACATCCATGCTCTAGCAAGAGGTTTCTTATTTTTCAATACAATATCATAACCAGACAAATTAATCAAAGACAAAACAGCTTCTTCTCCGGGTCGTATGGTTAGAATGGTTCTTGGAACACAATGTTCTCTTCCCTTTTCTAATCGAAAACTTGATTCTACGAAAACATCCCCGACTACGTTGTTATTTCTCGCCTCAACCACGACATTCACCATATGATCCTTAGGTATCAAAATATTGTCTTTAGCAAATAAAGTAACTTTTTGACTTTTAGGATAAACCTCTTTAATGGAATTTATTTCACCCTCAGTTATAACTAATTGTTTATCGTCTTTAATAACTAAGACACCAGGCAACTCAGTAAATGGATGACCCACTAAAATAGGTACATCCTGTATATGGTCCGAAACGACATTAGCGCACACTTTAGCTTCTACATTGTCAATGCATAACAAAAAATTCGTTGTTCCTAAATATACACACGTCCCGTTTCCAAAGCCTTTCATTATTTTCTGGTTATTTATATCGTAACTTAAACCTAACCTGTTAGCTTCACTTAACTTAATAACAACACACGTACTTCCGAATTTTGTTCCCTGTCTTCAGGATTAAAAACAGGAACAACTTCCCCCTTAGCCACGCCAAAATTCGTAGTATCTCTCTTATCTAATAAAGTCGACATTATGTCAGCCAAGCGATCAATCGGGTCTTGTGAACCGACAGACACGTTACTACTACTAGGCTCCGGTACCAACTCAAGTGCCGATGCAGTTGTAGGTTCAGCAATCTGCTTCCTCTTTTGACCCTTACCCATTCTGATTCAATGCAATTGACTGCCGTACTAAGAGAAATATAAATACTTAAAATTGTGTTCCTACCCTTCCAGCTATGTACATCTCGGCCAACCTAGACACCCTTCATTATCCAGTAAAGCAAGTTACATATCATATTTCGAGTTACTTATCCCACTTCTGAATTGTAAGAAAGGGGGGAGAAAATGATTGTTTGTTTGTTTTGGTAAGTATAATTAAAAATGATATTTTGCATATAAAGATTGGATCAGTAATAAACCAATAAAAGATAATTATGTTAACTGTTAGGTTTATGGAAATTATAAACAAACCGCAAGCAGGTGTCTGTTTTGACGGGTCCCGTTGACGTACATAGCTGGCCCCGCCTATAAATAAAGAAAAACACAGGTGTGAGCGTTAATGCCCCTTTACTATAAGATCCTAATTAATTAACTACCTCAATAACAATATTGTTGAATTCGTGTGGTTTGTAGAAGCAGTTGTCATTGGTAATTTAATATTCTTAATCATCCAAGGGTGGTAATGAGGGGTGCAATGGGCACAAGGCACAAGGGGCAAGACTCGCAGTGTGCCCTCACCAAAACCACCCTTAACGCAAAGGGCTTAAACTCGCGATGCGTTCCTTATTTTTAATCTATTCACCAGTACTAAGAAGTGCAATGAACACAAGGGGCTACAACTCGCGATGTGTTCTCTTCAGTAACTAGTGTTGGGTTATGCACTTGCAATAACCAGGTACTGAGGGGTGCAATGGACACAAAGGGCAGACACGCATTGTATCCTCTCCAGCTACCTAACACATAAAACCACACCAATACGAATCAACAATAATCATTTATTATTTTAACTGATTTAACGTCTTACTAAATGTAAAATATTTCAGAGTTTGAGTACTAGGTAGTTAACAAACAATTTAGGTATAACGCTCAGTGAAAAGACTCACCTCCAATTAAATACAAAAGCGACACACTTCCACATTCACTCACATTCAAATATAAACTAAAATATCTAGGCTTAGTAATCTTTTGACTATTATATTCATCTTTATGTTTCAAATAATATTTAAACCATATCAATGCGTAATAAGCATATATTGTATAACTTCCAATATATCTTGCTCTAAGAGAGTGGTTCACAGAGAACGTGCCTTTTATCAAAACAAAGCGGGTCTGTTACCAGCCTACGATGTTTCTAATCTATACTCCAGTTTATTTACAAAAGACAAATTAAAAATTATTTATGTTCTTACACTCCCATATATGCCCGCTAAAGCGACAGTATAAACAAAAATTGTAAACAATTGTGAAATAATAAATAAGTGCTACCGTACCTAAAATGGGTAAGAAGCGTTTTAAGAAGACCAGGACGTCAACGTCGAGTTCGTCGACGGCCAGTGAACGTCGTGAACGACAAAGCAGAAAAGTTAGAAGACTGGAGCGAAAGATAAGTAAAACTCACCCAATAAGTAAGTGATAGACATAATAAACAAATGTCGGTTAGTGCCGGTATTAATGAAACAATCATACCATTATTAGATGCAAGTGTAGAGAACTTAACAGTTACAGAGTGGTTACAAAAGGTAGATGACCTATCAGTGTATCATGGTTGGGATGAATTACTAACTTTGAAATTAGCTACTAGTAGGTTACGAGGGAATGCATGAAAGTGGTATGATACCGTGAAAATTACGAGTTTAGAGTGGGGCGTAGTTAAAGAACTTTTGCAAAATAACTTTCCGGGAAATGTAAAATTTAGAAAATTATTAGTAGAAGCTGCCATTTATGCCCCTCATTCCAAACAAAATTTTGGTGATTATTGTTTTGAGAAAGTAGCAAAACTTAATATACTTCACCTGGGGCTATTGCAGACATTTATTTGATAGATATTGTTATAGAAGGTATTACTGATAAGAATGCAGCGTTAGCAGCTAGAACAGCAAATTTTCAGTCAGTAAATGAACTTGCAAGTTATTTAAGTAGTATAGATAGACAAACTAGTAATCAAAGCAGTGAGAAAATGACAACAAAAGACGGATTCACGATTAAAAGGGGGACAGTATAGCTGGGATCGACATAAAGTTGAAAATAGAGATCAATAACAGAAGAATATTAGTTGTTACAATTTTGGTGGAAATCATTATGTCAAATCGTTATGTGTCAATGTCGAAAGCCAATATTAAAGTGTACACTTTGTGGAAAATTAGATCACTGAAGAGAGCGGTGTACTCTCAGACAAACAAACATATATAGACAAGTAACAGTAAACCCATCAGCACAGACTTTATTTGTAATGCACATATACAAACCATTATGGGTGAGAATGGCGTGGCATGAGAGGATTTGCCCGTTCCACCAGTGGCGTAGGCGTTAAAAGGGGCTCATATCGAAGATATTATTTTAATTTGTAATTTATGAAATATTGACGTGAATTTTAGGTTCGTCTTTTATTATATTTTTTTACCTTCAGGAACGACAGGATTTTTTATAATTTGAATGCAAAATTTTGTCAATGCATTATCAATAGGTATAAGAAAGTTATAACTTTCATGCCTTAACTTGACTTATTTAGATTACCGGAGTTTAGCATTAGCTATTTCACCACTCAACCAGAGCACATACACAACGACCATTCCCTGTTACATTGCCATCTGCCATAGCTGAGACCCAAACTCAGGAGTGGCTCTACTACTACCAACTCGATAACACATGAAAAAACGCCACTAAATATCCCATGCCCTAGCCATGATTTGAACGAAGTCTTAGTCTTCAGCCTAAGGTTGCGCCGACAATAAGAAACTACAGTTTAAAACAAAGAACTCCAAGAATTTCGTATTTTTTCAATTAGATGTAAGGGACTAATTCACCAATTGTCAGAGTTACAGTTTTTTAAATCTGTACAGTTATTGGTTTTCTACCCACAGAGGTTAAGTAACCACTATTATTACTTATTCAATTATGGGTTATTAACAGTGGATAAAAAGCTACAGATATATAATAAAATAAAAACAAATTCTTTGGAAATTTCATACAAACATAAATGAAAATATTTAATAAATTAAGGTATTGCAGCAGCCTTTGTCATGTACGGATGAAGGGTATATACATAAAGAAAACACATTGTGTATAAGAAAGAATTTATTGATGTCGAAATAAAATAGCTTTTGTAAACAAACTTCTTACATTTTTCTCATCATTTTTCTTCTCACATTCATAATGTAATCTTATATTAAAATAAATTTTCAAAATTAATTTTACCAACAATATACCATGGTTATCAAATAACTCTCCATCAAATATGTGATTACCGAATACATCAAAAATACAAAATGGTATACTTTCACATGTTTTTGTAACTAATATATTACTAATATTTCTTTTTTTATACCTGGTACTTCAAAAATTATCAGTTTTACTGAAAATCCTACAAGATTTTTCAGCATTCTGACAGACCACATTGACCCAGTTTGATGCATTGACTAAATTTTTTTTTTCACAGATCTAACTACAAATCCTGATACATATCCTACAATATCTACGATGTAGTCTGACAAATATAACGAGGAATAAGTTATATAATCATGGTCATTCATAATAATATTGGAAATATCTTCAGTATCATAAGTTATATAATCGTGGTTGCTCATAATATTGGAAACAACTTCAGTATCATCATCATCGGTATTCTGAGATATCATCAGAGTATTTCTAGAGGTACATTGTAAAATTGATGTGCTATCTAATGCCACTGCATTAGCAGTGCTTGCTCCTTTTATTTCAGCATGAACTAACAACTTTTTATAAGTAGCTTGAAACTGTCTAGGTGTTGGGTTATTATTGAAACCACCTTTACTCCTGACAATACTAAAAAATATTTCCAAATGATCCTGACTAATTTTGTAAGTCAGAACATATTTTAGTAAAGGCTTATCACATTCCACATAGGTAGAATAAAAACTTTTCAAACTTTCAGCACAAACTAAAAATCCGAGAAAACCCGTGTGCCTCACACTTTCTAAAATTGGTGTTCCATTAAGACATAACGATTTTATATATGTAACAGCTTTTTCTATGAAATCGAAAAAAATTTTCTTAGTGGCTGGTGACAAAGGTTTTTGAAATGAATATTTTGCAAATCTGCTTCTGCTATTTAAAATGTCAAAAAAATCATTAAAAATCCTGAGAAAATTTGCCGTTTCTTCAGCTCCAATGAAATCTTCATGTTTCAAGTCATTGCATAAAAATAGAAGTGCATCAGAGACACTTTTGCTCAGGGTTTGTGTAGCAAGCTTCACTCTCATTTTTTCACAGACCCATTGGAGATGTCTCTTCTTCAATTTCGTAGCTGCATGAAGTCCCTCGTTTTCCTGAAGGTTCACCAAATTTTCCAAATATTGCCATTTGATGGTTTTATCCTTCACTGTTAAAACCTTTTGGCTTCCCAAATAATTTCTAACTAATTTCACCATATGACACGGATCCAAGAACACAAATACTTTCTGTTGAGTGACGGGATGCAAAAAATAGGATTTTATTGCCTCTGCATTGTGCAGTGATGCACAAATGATGACACATGCTCATATTTGTTGCAGTGCCATCAAAAGTAATGGAGCTTACAATAAGGTCAGATTGATGTACAAACTCTAGACATTTCCGTACTAAGTTTGCCCTTTCTGTGGCACATAATCCATCCAGTAAGAAATAACCCACAGGTATTTTCCAGTGGCCATTAATGGCTACCAGCATATATACTAGTGCCTCCTTAGCCATTGGAATGTCATCTGAATTTATACCAGTTCCTATATCAATATATCCCACTGTTTTGTCTCCAGTTCACTCAACACGTTTTCGGATAGCTATTTCGTCCATAACAAGGTTACAAATCATCTTCATTCCTCTATTTTTTGCTTCCTCAACTTTCATATTCAGTGCATGGATGGCTTCTTTTGTGAAACCTGGAGCTCCGTCTATTGACTGGTACCATTTGGTTATTGTACTGGGGTGGGGAAGAGATTTATTAAACCCCTCTCGGAGAAAATTGTACGCTTTCGGAGAATAGAAGTTCAATGTCAAGGCAAACGATCTCAGTTGGGGATCATACTTTTGCCGGGATGGACCTTTCAATACTCTCTGCAACAAATTTCCAGCAGCACCAGGAAGTGAAGCCTGTTGAAATAACATCAACATTAAAATCATAATAATTGTAAATACTATAATATACAACATTCAAATAAGAATTCAACCTTTGACATACACTTAAAAATTATAAGTACCCTCAGAGAAATTTTTTTTGTATGATTAGAATAAGTGTTAGCAATTCCAGAAAAAATAACTGGCTCTACAAAACAGAAATACCAGTCGAACAGAAAGTAATAATTTACGTTAAACGCAAAACATGGATTCCAGTCATATAAAGTACTAATTCGTTTCCATTGTAAAGAAAGCAAGGCAAGGTTCCCCATATCATGCAGTAATTTTTCATGTACAGGGGTCAGAATAAAGAAAAAACAGGGATTGGTAAAAGCTCTTGCCAATCCCTGATAGTAATTTCCCAATCTTGGCCCGTAAAACGTTAATTTATGGCAGAGAAATTCTCATGAACTGTATTTTTTTTGATCGGTTGTAAAATGCTAAATGAAAAATTAAATAAACTGAGGGTTCCCCTACATCATACAATTTGTACATTATTTTTAAGCAGTAAACTACACCTATAGCCGGGTACAGTTTAGCTGGGCAGTCAAAACATGCAACAAAAACTTTACGACCTGCCATCAAACAAGCCGACGCACATTAAAAACCTATAAAAATAAGTGATTCAATTTGCAGGTGAGATAGCACAGAGTAACAGTATTTTTAATGAGGTCGTAAAGTTTTTGTTACATTTTTTGTCTGCCCAGTAAAACTATACCCGACTATACCACCCCCTTAGTGCTTAAATAGCTATTGCTGCCCCAGGTGCACTTTGTCACCTTGGGGCCAAAAATGATATTTATGATTGGTCGTGTAAAAAATCTTTTCCCCAATTTTTTCACACAGGATAATTTCTCCAAACATGTGAAAATATATAACTTAGAAACTTTTTTTTTTTATACATTTATTTAACGTCGACCTATTTCCGCTACTGAGGCCTAACACCGACGCCTGTAAACGAGCTACTCCCAACTAGGAATTTTGCCGAACCTCTTCCCTTAAGAAGAGTAGGGATCTTTTACTTGCCTAACATTTAATAGACAAGAGACCGACGGCTTTACATCCCCTCCGAAGAATGGTATATCTCCTATACAACCCTCGCCTAAGGTTGTATAGCTTCCGCGCATACACTGATATACAAGCCGCTGGAAGATGTGTGAGGCGAGGAGACTAAGAAACTTTTCTTACCTTGATAGTATTTTCTGCATTTTCAGTGATAAGTCGCTGTTCCCTCAAATACTTCATCAATGAATTCATATTGAAAATTTTCGATTTCAACCTCCTTCTTGATTGCTGCAGATTAACAACTTTTTTCCTCAGTGTGGAGACTGTAGATTTTATGATAGATCAACTTTTTTTTGGCTGTTCTTGGATTCATTACATCTCTCAACTTAATATCACCGTAATATCTCAGACGGGATAATCTAAAAAAAAACAATTAAAACGTATAACTGTATTTACTCATAAACAACAAGTCCCTTATAAAACTATATTCAAAACATACCCTGGTTTCAATGTTTTGTCAGCGCTTGCATTTTTCTAAAGCGCGATAACAGTTCAGATCAGAAAGTTCAATTCAGTAAACAGAAAATGTTAATTATGTATCATTTACAAATAAAAAAGACTTATTTTTGAAGCAATCTTCATAGTTATGAAATAATTTTTCTTACCTCGTTGAACTCGATGAAAATACTTTCTTCATGGAAGTATTACAAGTGTACGATGATAGCTCTTCTCCTTTAGGAGCAGTTTCAGTGGTTGAAGATTCAAAATCTACGTCAACCTCTTTTACAGCATCTGTCGAAGATGAGGAAGATTTCTCACAATCCTGTGGCTCTTGAATCAATACTTTTTTCCTAAAATTATAAAAATAATTCATAGAAGTTTGATGAAATTTGAAAATTAATGAATATTAAAAAATTTGATGAATGACATTTATTTATATTTTTAACCAACCTTTTTGGTGCGGGTTTTTCTTCTGATGAAGAGTCTGATACTGCAATTTCACTTGCAGTCTCTGTGTGTCCTGACGAAGAAAAGGATGCAAGGTTTTCTTTATCAGAATTAGGACTTTCTCTATTTTCTTCCAGCAGAGGTAATTCAACATCAACTTCAGGAAAATTTCGAATGTTCACAGAATCTTGCAGAATATTTGCCCTAAAAAGATTACATGAATTAGTAGGTGCTATGTTCAGATAAAGACTATTCCACGTTCTGTAGAGAATATCCAATGGAGGACTGCGAAATCTGACAAAAAACTTCTTTGCCTAACGCAGTATTACAATAATTAATTATGAATGGTATTTATTTTAATTTAAAAGCGATTGTGTCTTATACGATTATTAGTTTCTGGATATCTATAAATTATTATTTACATCCACTTACATCTGTAGCATTGCCAATATTGTAAAATAAAAGCCACAAAATTGGCATCTGTTCATTTTCTCCAGGTTTTGCAGTACAGAGTAAATATAGGTAAGTATCAGTCACAAACAGTTAAGTAAACAGAAATAGAAGGGCCTTTATTTTTGTTGCTTGCTTACCTTTGTCGTGAAAGTCCCGGTTCAAGTTCTTTTACTATTGCAGTAGCTCTTTGAGGAACTGCTCCTTTCTTCAAACACCTTTTGCCAGAAGGAGTGGTATAAAAATCTTCAGGTGAGGAATGAATCGCACAAATATAAGTGTAAACACTCAAATCACATGTACTATGAATATCAATACCCATAATACTTAACCACTTTTGTTTTGTTTGAAAATCCTTAGGAACCCTGTTAAAAGCAGAGCAATATTATAATCGTTTCAGAGAGTTCGCAGGAAAAAAAACCACTTAAACTACGCTCATGTGAATTGTTTACTTACTGATGTAATGACAGAGCATCTCCTACGGCGTACTTTCTCTTACAAATAAAGCACTTTCTAGTCATATTGCAGTTGATTAAAGACACGAAAAATTAAAAAATCAAGATACACAACACTAAAATCACAAAAAACCACAGCTAAAGCTTCAGATTAGACGGCTAAAACCAAACGAGAAAAATGGCGGCCGTCGGCATTTCAGAGTTCGCACGTTTCAACCCCTCCAAAATAACAAGAACCAATGAGAGCGAACGACTCCGTAAACATTTTTCAGATTAGTAAATATTACATTTATTCCAGGATGTCGTTTATCTATATGTCTTTGTTTATCTGAGGGTGTACTAGCGGCTCGCGCGGCGCGGCGCCAAGGAAGGGAATAGTTGCCGTTTGCGACAGGCCTGCAAAGCACGTCCCTGAAGTTAGCTTCAGATTTAGATTTACTTTTTCCTCAGATTCATTTTATTACAGTCGACCAATCAAATAATTGTGAAAAATATAAAACAACGATATTTATATTCCCAAACTATATAGTTACGAAAAATAATATATAAAATGAAAGAAAAACACCTGGAGTCACAAATCAAAACAATGAATTAATAAACAAATATAAAACATTGGCTCCTATTCAAGTAGTTCCATCAATAATCAGTTGTTTGTTCAGTATGTCGCCAATTGAACAGTAGGACATCGCTAGAAGAATAATATAGCGAGGGAATTCAATGCTTATAAAACATATATTTTTTAATTACATAAATTATAACTCGCTAATTGTTAGAATAACGCGCTGGTCTTAGAGTGAGTTATGGGGGTCTCATTGCTCATGCATCCATAAGTATTTATATCGATATATCTGTGTCCTTGAACTACTATGATTATGTAATATATTCCATAGTTAGTCTATTTACGGCTTGCGAAAGTAAAATAAATGTGTACTAGGTTTACCGAATACGCCAAAATTCGGGGAGTGATATTATAATTATAAAAATACAAACTCATAAAAACAAACCCGAAAATTAAGTTGATTTAAAAAAATTTCTTTTCGTTGTCCACCATTCTGATTAACAGCTGCTAATTGTAATAGATATACTTAATTTAATGTATCAATGGCAATTCCCAAATAACCGTCCGGGCGGAAATATCGACCGCTATACAATTTAGAAATGAAATCGATTAAAAAAAGTTTCTTCTCGTTGTTCACCATTCTAACTAACGGCTGCTAATTACAATAGATATACTTAATTTACTGTATTCATAGGATATCCCAAATAACCGACAGGGCGGAAATATCGATTTGAAATTTTCATTATTGACGTATCACCAGATCCTCCGCCATTAAATAAAAATATTTGAAAACTGCCAACAAATTTAAAAATGAAATCGATTAAAAAATTTCCCTTGCGTTGTCCACTATTCTGGCTAGCAGCTGCCAATTGTAATAGATCTACTTAATTTAATGTATCAATGGCAATTCTCAAATAACCGTCAGGGCGGAAATATCGACCACTATACAATTTAGAAATGAAATTGACATAAAAAATTCCCCTTTCGTTGTCCACTATTCTGACTAGCAGCTGCCAATTGTAATAGATATACTTACTTTACAGTAACTATGGCATATCCCAAATAATCGTCAGGGCGGAAATATCGACCACTATATAACTTAGAAAAGAAGTTGAACTTATGGACCATTATACAATTTAGAAACAGTGCAGGTAGAATGTAATTTGAAATTTCGTAAGGGGACAATTGTAGGAGGGGTCTAGGTCCGAAAGTTGATAAAGTGAACCAGATACGCTGTCATTTGCAATCAGGTTGTCGCAGTGAATGCTTTAAAGTATGTGTGAAGAATAGAATATTCGATACATTAGCTGTATTGGAATCCAAATGATCAAGGATTGTTACTTTCAGGATTTTTTAAAGGACGAAATAAGTTTTAAACTGTATTTTTCGCAAATAATGGGATTTCTGTTTTAATTTTCATATTGCTGAAATATGTTTTTACAGTATCAAAATTTTTGAAATAATGGGAAATCCTGCAGGAATATTGGTATTAATTACGTCCTCGCCCCGCTAGGCGATCTCAAATGGATTGAAAATTGCAACTAATTTGCACTTGTTAACCTTCATTGTATTATTAAAACAATAATGTAATTAAATTTTCTTGTGTATTCAATATTTGACGTACACTATAACATGATGAGGGCCACAATTTTATTATTTTGAATCGGTCACCCTCTTGACGTGAAGTGGAGATTTTGTAATGTAGTAATGCAATTAACACCTTTTGATCCGCCTTTTGAGCATCCGATATTTTATTTAAAGTTTCATTGTCGAAAAATTAAAAGAACGAACTTGAAAAATAAAAGAATCAAAGACTGTTGTGTTATAATTAAAAATTGGTAATAAAAATATTTTAACATTAGAGAAATCAACTTCTCGAGCAATATTCTAAAAAATACATCTAATCTCGAAACAAGATTTGAAAAGTATTATTAAGCCGTGACAAAAAAAGGAGGGGTGTTTTAAGTTTGACGCGTATGTCTGTATGTCTGTGTGTCGGTCTATATGCCTGTGACTTTATATCTTTTCGACAGGTGATCCGATTTTGATATTCAAGGAGGGGCACATCATGACTTTTTTTTAATTGACGGATCATCAGATCTTCCGCCATTTTTAAAAACAACTATAAATAAAATTATATGTATTATTAATTTTATTACTTAAAAATGTTTGACAGAATCAATGAAACAAGCAAAAATACATTAAATAAAAAACATTGGTATTAGTAAAAACTGACTACCATAAGATTAGGTGAGTTTAATAAGTTCTGTGTCGACCATGTGATATAATAATAGGCATGGTTGTATCTATATTCAGTTTAAGAAGCATAAAATAAAATTACAAATTTTGAAATACCCGACACGAAAATGTGGGCATTGAAAAGTATAAAGAAATTGTAATACTATTACGTTTTCGAGATTTGTCTTCTTATATAACTGAATATGTCTGCAGCTGCTATTAGATACCAACAAAAAAGTCAAGTAGAAATACGAGTAAAATATTGAACTGTTAAATAGTAATATTTATAATAAACAAAATAGTAATATTCTAAATAGCAGCCTCCGATACATTTTCGCGCATAACAAAGCAAATCTCAATCAATCTTCATTATCAATCTTTT
The DNA here is from genome assembly GCA_963675555.1 of Leptura quadrifasciata. Taxonomy (NCBI): domain Eukaryota; kingdom Metazoa; phylum Arthropoda; class Insecta; order Coleoptera; family Cerambycidae; genus Leptura; species Leptura quadrifasciata. Next base: position 78,626,230 of record OY776676.1, on the reverse strand, counting down.
GCATTCCTAGATTATGAAATTTTAACCCTCTGTCAAGGTTTAATATAATAAACTTTGAACTCTTACCGGGTATTAGTTTGTTAAACAATCCAAAAAGGCGAGAGAATTTAATTGCTAAGAAGTATATATTAGTCGTAGTTCGCAACCCCTTGAAGTTTGTCTAGCAGGGCTTAACTATTACCAAAATTGCTACGAAGGGAATTTTTCATTATTTAAGGTTTGAGACCTGTACCACGCTTAAGGTTGTCTCTTTGCACAGGAATACAGGGCCATACACATTGTAAGATTTTCTCTTGAGTAGTTTTTGGTCTATTAGTCAGCGTCCGATGTCAGCAATGGTGGCCTGTATTATTATTATTATTATTATTTCTGTATTGACTTAGTGGTGATTTTTATTTCTTCATATTATACGAATATTTTTTTACTGAATTGAATTGGTGTCTTTAGACAACTCAGATAGCACTACATCAAGTGTATACGGGGATGGATAGGTGAAGTCAAAATTCATGTCTCATAACTTTAAACTGTTTGTTTAAATTTTATTAAATCCTTACGGCAATAATAGCGTTAAATATGCTTTAAAGAGCATTTTCAAAGGTAAGAGATCAATCGATGACGAAGATTTACACGAAGAAACTTACATATATTGAACAAGAAATTGAAAGAGTGAGAGGAAAGTATATGGAATCTTCATACTATCTTCATTTTATTAAAATATGCCTTGATGTGTACGAAGACGTTAAAGAAATTTAATGTGTTAATCCCCAACCCGTAGTAAAAATAGCTTATATTCGGAACATTTTGCATTATATATATATATATATATATATATATATATATATATATATATTGTTATTATACATGATCTGCAGGAAACAACTACTCAGCGGGCAAATACCCCGACCTGCATTGAATTACACCTTACAAATCATGAAAAATTGGTAGCCAATGCCATTTGTCAAGTTGACTCTAACAATTTTAATTAATTATCAGTAATAAAATTCATAATAAATAAAATTTTATTTGTAGCCATTTTAAATATAAAAAATAGCAGGGGATCTAGTGATCCTTCAATAAAAAAAAGAGTGATGGTGTGCAACTCCCTGGGGGTTAAAATCAAATCACCTGTCGATAATATCCCTCTTTTTTGTGTCGCGGCTTAACAATTCTTTTTAAACCGTGTTTCGGCATTAGATGTATATTATAGAGTAATGCTCGAAAAGTCGATTTCTTTCATGTTAAAACATGTTTAATACTTATTATTAATAGTAATGCAATAGTGTCTAATTTTGAATTTTTCAATCCCTTCCAATTTAATTTCGAGAATAAAACTCTCACGGTATTTTACTGATCCAAATAAAATATCGAATGCTCAAAAATACAGATAAAAAGAGGTGATTGCATTACCACATTACTTCATTTCTACTTCATGTCAAGGGGGTCACTGATTTAAAATAATAAAATTATGGTTGTTATGATATTTGTTATAGAGTACTTTAAATATTGAATACACAAGAAAATTTACTTACGTAATTTTTAATGATACAATGAAGGTTAAGCAGTACAAATTAGTTGTATTTTTCAATCCATTAGAGGTTGTTTAGCGGAGCGGGACGTACCTATACCAAAATTATTGCAGGATTTTCCAATATTTTTTACAAAATCGATACTGTAAAAACATATTTAAACAGTATGAAAAAAAGCCAAAAAATGCTATTATTTGCAGAAAACACCGTTTATAAATTATTTCATCCCTTAAAATATCCTGAAAGCTAGATTTTTTGCTCCTCTTGATTTCAATAAAGGTAATCTTGGACATTCTCTTCTTTACACATACTTCAAAGCATCCACTGCGCCCACCTCATTGCAAATGAGAGCCTAACTGGTTGACTTTATCAATTTTCGGACCTAGACGCCTCCTACAAGTGTCCCCCTACGAAATTTCAAATTACATTATAACCTCACTGTTATGTGTACCTAAATTGTATAATGGTCACAAGTCCAAGTTCACTTCTAAATTGTATAGCGGTCGATATTTCCGCTCTGACGATTATTTGGGATATGCCATAGTTACTGTAAAGTAAGTATATCTATTACAATTAGCCGCTGCTAGTCAGAATAGTGGACAACGAAAGGGGAATATTTTAAGTCAATTTCATTTCTGAATTATATAGTGGTCGATATTTCCGCCCTGACGGTTATTTGGGAATTGCCATTGATACTTTAAATTAAGTATATCTATTACAATTATCAGCTGCTAGCCAGAATAGTGGACAACGCAAGGGAAATTTTTTAATCGATTTCATTTCTAAATTGTATAGTGGTCGATATTTCCGCCCTGACGGTTATTTGAGAATTGCCATTGATACATTAAATTAAGTAGATCTATTATAATTAGCAGCTACTAGCCAGAATAGTGGACAACGCAAGGGAATTTTTTTAATCGATTTCACTTCTAAATTTGTTGGTAGATTTAAATATATTTTTTTTAAATGGCGGATATCCTATGAATACAGTAAATTAAGTATATCTATTGTAATTAGCAGCCGTTAGTTAGAATTGTGGACAACGAGAAGAAACTTTTTTTAATCGATTTCATTTCTAAATTGTGTAATGGGCGATATTTCCACCCTGACGGTTATTTGGTATATGCCATGGTTACTGTAAAGTAAGTATATCTATTACAATTGGCAGCTGCTAGTCAGAATAGTGGACAACGAAAGGGGAATTTTTTAAGTCAATTTGATTTCTAAATTGTATAGTGGTCGATACTTCCGCCCTGACGGTTATTTGGGAATTGCCATTGATACTTTAAATTAAGTATATCTATTACAATTAGGAGCTGCTAGCCAGAATAGTGGACAACGCAAGGGAAATTTTTTAATCGATTTCATTTCTAAATTGTATAGTGGTCGATATTTCCGCCCGGACGGTTATTTGGGATATCCTATGAATACAGTAAATTAAGTATATCTATTGTAATTAGCAGCCGTTAGTTAGAATGGTGGACAACGAGAAGAAACTTTTTTTAATCGATTTCATTTCTAAATTGTATAGTGGTCGATATTTCCGCCCTGACGGTTATTTGGGATATGCCATGGATACAGTAAATTAAGTATATCTATTACAATTAGCCGCTGCTAGTCAGAATAGTGGACAACGAAAGGAAATTTTTTAAATCAACTTAATTTTCGGGTTTGTTTTTATGAGTTTGTATTTTTATAATTATAATATCACTCCCCGAATTTTGGCGTATTCGGTAAACCTAGTACACATTTATTTTACTTTCGCAAGCCGTAAATAGACTAACTATGGAATATATTACATAATCATAGTAGTTCAAGGACACAGATATATCGATATAAATACTTATGGATGCATGAGCAATGAGACCCCATAACTCACTCTAAGACCAGCGCGTTATTCTAACAATTAGCGAGTTATAATTTATGTAATTAAAAAATATATGTTTTATAAGCATTGAATTTCCTCGCTATATTATTCTTCTAACGATGTCCTACTGTTCAATTGGCGACATACTGAACAAACAACTGATTATTGATGGAACTACTTGAATAGGAGCCAATGTTTTATATTTGTTTATTAATTCATTGTTTTGATTTGTGACTCCAGGTGTTTTGTTTCATTTTATATATTATTTTTCGTAACTATATAGTTTGGGAATATAAATATCGTTGTTTTATATTTTTCACAATTATTTGATTGGTCGACTGTAATAAAATGAATCTGAGGAAAAAGTAAATCTAAATCTGAAGCTAACTTCAGGGACGTCTGCAAAGCCCGACAGTTTGTTTATAAAAACAGCACGTATTTATAGATGTAAAATAAAATGCTTAATAGATACGGGAAGTACTTATACACTAATAAGATATTAGATTGCTAAGAGGTTAAGTTAGATATTGTTGATGGAAAAACATGTTATGTTTATTGAGAAGCTTATTCAGTTAGAATTAATAAGAGCATGTGATTATTAAAAAACAGGGGCTAATTTAGTATGCTTGAGCCGCTAATTACCAATGAATTCAATAACTGTAATGTTTGTAAAGTAGAACAATATACGACAACTATCGAGACATTAAAGTTTGGAGATCAAATAAATGATATTAAAAAAAAAGATTACAAATAGTGACTTTACTGGATAAATATCGAGACTGCGTTTCATTTTCTTTACTAGGTAAAACAAACGCGACACAGCAGTTAAAATGTAACGAACCAGTAGTTTATAATCCGTATCGAATGTCAGTTGTCGAAAAGGACATCATACGGGGAATTGTAAAAGATTTATTAGAAAATGAAATAATTCGGAAGTCTGTTTCGCCATATGCGAGTCCCGTCCTTTTAGTCAAGAAAAGACTGGAGATTATCGAATGGTGGTGGATTATTGAAGGTTGAATGTAAAGCTGATAAAAGAAAAATATCCGTTACCATTAATAGAAGACCAAATTGATAGCTTGAAGGAGAAATAAATATTTTATTATGTTAGATATGGCTTCTGGTTTTTATTAAATACCCGTGGTGGAAGATTCTATTGATAAAACCGCATTTATCACTCCGGAAGGATATTTCGAGTTCTTACGAATGCCTTTTGGATTGGCAGATTCGCCAGCAGTGTTTCAGCGGCTGGTTAATAATGTACTGGGTGATTTACGAAACGAAGTTGCGTACCCATATATTTATGATATTATTATACCAGCTACAACAGTGGAAGAGGGCCTGGTTAATCTAGTGAAGGTGCTATAAGTTTTCCGTAAGAACAATTTGACCCTAAAGTTGAGTAAATGCGAGTTTTTCAAAACAAATATAGGTTATTTAGGAAGAGAAGTAAGCATGGAAGGTGTTAGGTCGGGCACTAAGAAGGTAGACGCGCTAATACATATGATTGCATCACAGAATGTTAAGCAACTTGGGTCTAGCAGGATACTTTCGGAAATTTATTCAGAATTATGCTAAGGTTGTAGAACCCTTAACAAAATTAACTCGTAAGGATGTAAGATGGAAATGGCTACCCGCACAAGAAGGTGCGGTGAAGGAAATCAATATTAGCTATATTCGACCCAAAACTTACGAACAGAACTACATACGGACGCTAGTGCCAGTGGCGTGGTCCGGTGTAAATTAAAGGGTCATAGGAAACAAACGACGTATGAATAGAAAATCTGCCATTCTTACGAATTGGAGACCAAGGCAGTAGTGATGTCCTTGAGATTTTTCAGAGTATACCTAATTGGAATGCAATTTAAGGTAGTTACAGATTGTAAGGCTTTAAGAACTACATTTACGAAAAAGGATTTGATTCCCTGGAAGGTCGATGGTGGTTGGGAAATTCATGATTACGATTTCCAAATAGAATATCGACCGGGAAAAAGAAAGGCACATGTTGATGCGTAGAGTCGTAACCCTGTCATGGCCCCCTCCAGGGAGCTGTGAGACCTTGTCGTTGGTGGAGGGGCTCAAGTAGCTGCAATGACCCTGAGAGCAATGCCGGCGGAAGTCTTGCAAATGGCTCCCGGTAGGGTCACCCAAGCCGGTAAGGTCGAAGGAGAGCAGTGAAAACTAAGGACAGCTCAACCTCAGGATCCACACTGAGAAGTGGGGTAACGGGAAATGGCGCACCCGGGGTTAATCCGAGCTACGAGTGAGCTGTGCCACTTACTCGCTAAATACCGTAATTACAGCTCACACTTCAACGACCTCTGTGGAAATGAAAAAAATGGCACCACAGGGAAATGTCGTGTTGAAACTGTGACCGGGGGACTTGCCTTAACTGGCCGGACCACGAGGAGAAAACCTCTATAACAAACCGACAGCGAAGTCGTTAAAACCTGTGGATACAGGGCGACCTTCACAGTATGTAGCCTTGTCCTCGGAACGGGCGTCACCCGAGGGCCCACCGAGACTACGTCCCGACTCGTGGGAATGGCTATGAGTAGTAAATTGAAACAAAATGTAACAGGGCAGACTAGTATCAACAATACAACAAGGGGTACCTTGCGGTTGATGACCACTAGTCAAACAAGAAGGAGTAACTCTGTGTCAGAAGACACCCTCAGAAAGAGGAAGCAATTTGACACTTCGATAGAGTTTACAGATGATAGTGCAAATCCTTACAAGAAAAAGGAGAATCCGGTAGTGTTTGTTTTGCTGGAGGCACTGGACTGTATAACGAAAAACCAAAATATCTTGGGGAAGCTTGTGGAGAACAGTCCTAACATCAACAAGGAGATCAAAGAGGCCGTAAGTAGGCTAAAGTGTAATGTAGAGACTATTAATAGAAAAACCGTTAGAGAATGGTTAGATGAAAATAAATGGGAGACGATAGAAAAACAGACGTACGACACAGAATGTCAAACGGACCAGGAAAATGCTGACAGACAGGTCACCAGGGTCGATGTGGCAACACAAGCAGGTAGGGAACAGAATTTCTGTCCTACTCCGCACCCTCGCCAGATACCCTCGATCAAAGAGATCAGGGATGCTATCGGCGAAATTAAGAACTATAGCGAGTACAAAAAGCTGGCTGATCGAGAATGGCACCCACAGGTCTATGAGAGGGTGTCAGATAAAGTAGGAAATCCGGTTTGGGAAACGGAGGAAAAGGACTTGGCATTATGCGCCGATGGAAGTGATCTCCTGGAAAAGGGGATAGGTAGGCAATTTAAACTAAGATTTCCTGAGCTGGTCAACATCGAGCACGACAGAGGAAATAAGGAAGGCTTCACGTACGTTAAGTACGAGACAAGCTCTGAAATGGCAGGGAAGACGAGTGAAGTAGTTAAACGCTTTGTTTATCTAATAACGATGGAAGATACAGAAGAAGGCACCTACAAAAATATAAAGAAATGAAAAGAATGGTTGGTGGCGAACAACCGAAACAGAGTGGCGCTTCCTAGAACAGAAAAGAACTGGGAAAGGATAAAGAAAATGGTAGAAATTGCCATGAATGGCACGGAGATAAATGTGGTGGTGTACTCCCCTCAAAATAAGGGAGGAAGTAACAAGGAGGAAATGCCGTACAAAATGGGAGGGGTACAAGATACTCCTATTGCAAGGGTCAGAAATACCGGAGGAAATAGAGCAAGAAAAGATAGGGATGTTCTATTTCTTAGGGAAGAAGGAGTGGCATATAAAGACCTCCTAATGAAAATCAAAGGGGTAGACCTAAAAGCCACGGGAGTGGACGTGACAGCCCTGAGGAAAACAAGAAATGGCGAGATGTTAATTGAAGTAAAGGGTGGTAGTGGTGCCGCAAACCCACTAAAGGATGCAATTGAAAAAGTAGGCGGGGTGACGGTAAGAATGAAAAAAGCAGGAAGGGTTGTAACCATAAGAGATCTGGACGCCACCACTAGTATAGAGGAAGTTGGGAAGGTGATAGCAGAAGAAACGAAGCTAAAGGAAGAACAAATAGTTGTGGAAAGACTGAGACCAGCATTTGGAGAAAACCAGACTGCTGATGTGAGACTGCCGGAGAAAGCCGCGATAGAGCTGCTCCAAAAAGGAAGTGTCAGAGTGGGATGGATTAAGTGCAGAGTACGTGAGAGAGTGGATGTACATATGTGCTATAAGTGTTGGGAGTACGGACACACTAAAGTGAACTGCAAGGGCCCAGACAGGACGAAGGCTTGCCTTAAATGTGGGAAGGAGGGACATCAAGTCCGAGAATGCAAAGGCACGGCATACTGCCCTAAATGCGATAAAAGTGGGCATCGTGCGGATTCAGCGGAATGTCCGCTATATAGGAAAGCGCTGGACGGGGCAGAGCGTGGGGAAGAGGGTAGCCTGCTGCCTTCAAAGTGAGGCAGGTTAACTTAAACAGATGCCGGGCCGCTCAAGACCTGTTGTGGGCTGTGGGTAGGCAAACGGGAGATGAGGTCCTCATAGTAAGTGAGCCAAATAAGGCAATGATAGGTAATAACAGACCTGGATGGTATACTGATGAGAATGTGGATGCAGCTATAGGAATTCTGAATAGGACTATTAGTGTATACCGAAGTGGGAGAGGACATGGATTTGTATGGGTGGAGCTGAAAGAAGAGATAGTATTCAGCTGCTACTTCTCACCCAATGCAGGTTTAGGAGACTTAGAATGATCCCTGCAAGAGCTGCAGGACACGATCATGGAAGAGGGCAGGAGATCGGGAAAAGATATCATTGTCGCTGGTGACTTCAATGCTAGGGCCCCAGAGTGGGGGATGGAGGAGGTGGATGCTAGGGACAACCTCGTTGTGGACTGGATGGCGCAGAATGATCTGCAGGTGCTCAACGAAGGTTCGGTGTTCACATTCGTGCGAGGGGAGGGTGGGTCCATTCCGGATATAACATTGGCCTCAGCGGGCGCTGCTAGGAGAACAAGCGGATGGAGAGTCTTGCGAGAGGAAGAGACGCTGAGCGACCACCGCTACATCGGGTACGTCGTGGGGCAGCAGGAGAGAACGCCGGTGATACGGGTGAGTGGATGGAAGCTGGGTCTACTAGACAGAGAGGCCTTCAAAGGCTCACTAGAAGAACAGGTGAGAGGTGGCATGGTGACGACGGATGAAACCCTGATAAGGGTGGTCTCTAGAGCTTGTGACCAAGCAATGCCCAGAAGAAGAACGGCGAGGACCAAAAGGGGAGTGTATTGGTGGACAGACGATATCAACAATCTCAGGAGGCAATGTGTGGCAGCCAGAAGAAGGTGTGTTAGGGAAAATAGGAGGCAAGGAAGAGAGGCTGAAAACCTAGCTACCCAAGACTACCGAGAAGCAAGGAAAAGACTCAGAGATGCGATAAAAGACTCCAAAAGGAATAAATGGAGGGAGATGTGTGAGGATATTGACAGGAACGTGTGGGGTGACGGGTATAAAATTGCGACCCGAAGTATGAGAGCCACCCCTCCCGCAATCCCAGGAGAAAGGATAGAGGAAATAGTGGGCGTCTTATTTCCTGCTAGGGAAGAAGTCAGATGGGGAGCCACGGAAGTGGGGGACGTGCCCCCCTTTACAGAGGAAGAGCTTAAGGCTGCTTGTAGCAGGCTTAAAAGTGGTAAAGCTCCGGGCCCAGATGATATCCCACCCGAGATAGTGAAGATAGTTGCAGAGGAGTATCCCGTGGTCACCCTGAGAATTATGAACCAGGCGCTGGAGAGTGGGGTTTTTCCGGACAGATGGAGGAAAGCAAGGCTGGTATTGATACCAAAAAGGAATAAACCGCCAGAGGAACTGTCTTCTTACAGGCCATTGTGTTTGTTGGACGCATGGAGCAAGTTGCTAGAATACCTTGTATTGGGAAGACTAGAGACTGAAATAGAGCAGAAAGGAGGATTGGCGGATAACCAGTACGGTTTTAGGAAAGGCAAATCGACGATGGATGCTGTAAGGAGGATTACGGAGATTGCGAGGGAGGCCATGAACTCTAAAAGGATCTGTGCAGTAGTGACTCTGGATGTCAGAAATGCGTTTAACATGGCGGGATGGGCTGAGATTGTCAGTAGCCTGAGGAGAGTGAGAGTAGCTCCTTATCTGCTCAGAATCATTAAGAGCTATCTAGAGAACAGAAGAATTGGATGGGAGGCAGAAAACGGAGCACACTGGAAGAAGGTGACCTGCGGGGTCCCACAGGGATCGGTCCTGGGTCCGACCTTGTGGAATTTAATGTTCAATGACGTCTTACAGCTGCCCCTGGAGGGCGGTGTTACGGTGACAGGGTACGCCGACGACTTGGCCATAACAGCTACAAGAAACTGGGTGGCTAGAGTAGAGGCAGGGGTAAATGAAACCATCAGGAGAATAGAGCGGTGGTTAAATGGGGTGCAATTAGAACTAGCCCCAGAGAAAACAGAGTGCATCATCATTACGAGGAAAAGAATTCTACCATCCTTCACAGTAAGATTAGGGCAGGTGGAGATTAGACCTAGCAGGGGCTTAAAATATCTAGGAATATGGTTAGACCCGCGGCTAACCTATGGGTTACATGCACTGAAGACAGCAGAAAAGGCGGGGAAAACCGCCTCTGCCTTAGGGAGGCTTATGAGTAACACGTATGGGCCCAAGGCTAGCAAAAGAAGGGTATTATGCAGTGTGGTGCATTCCATCTTACTGTATGCAGCCCCAGTATGGGAGAGCTCGATGGCGGTACAGAGCACCAGAAGGAGGCTTGAGAGAGTACAGCGGAGTGCTGCACTCAGAGTTTGCAGTGCTTACAGAACTGTGTCGTATGAAGCAGTCCTGGTGCTAGCGGGGGTCCCCCCGATAGATCTACTGGCCAAGGAGAGAAGAGAGGTGTATGAAGGGACGGGGAAGCAAGAGGCAAGGGAGAGACTCCTCGAGAGATGGCAGACTAGTTGGAACAACTCAACTAAAGGGAGGTGGACAAGACGACTTATTCCAAATATAAGAACGTGGATGGAGAGGGGGCATGGAGAGATGAGCTTCCACCTCACCCAGGCTCTCACGGGACATGGTTGCTTTGTGGAATATCTCTTTGATATAGGAAAGGTTGACACACGGGAGTGTGTGTACTGTGGGGAGAACGACGACGCAGAACATACCTTATTCTACTGCAACCGGTGGAGGACCGAGAGATCAGGAGACTATTGGGACCCTGATAACCTAATTAGGTATATGCTGGAATCGAAGGAGAACTGGGAAAATGTAGCACATGCTCTAAATAGAATAATGAGGACAAAGGAAGAGGATAGAAGAAATCTAGCCCCGAACCCCTAATTGCTTTAACAGATGGGGGATGTAAGGGAACACGTGGGACGTTTTTACTAACACCAATAAAAGACGAATGACCCGTGGCCTGATGGAAAGCGAAAGCAGTTCCAGGTTACGTGGAAACACTGATCCAGGAGGGGTTTTAGTCGGTAGGAGTCCGACACTACCCGGCGTGGGCAGACACTAGCGCCGGGTGTCCATGTAGGATTTCCCCTCCACCATAAAAAAAAAAAAAAAAACCCTGTCATGGCAGAGATTAATGTCATAGATCTAACAAAAGCCGAATGAATAGTAGTGGCTCAAATGCAAGATGAAGGAATTTCAAAAATAAAAAGTATTTTGGAAAGAAAAGAAAAATGCTCTAATTCTAAACAGTATTTCAAGGACAATCTATTGAATGACGAGACGGTATACAGAAGTCTCTGGTTAGTTCCTAAGAGTGCAAGGTTGCAGATCTGTAAGTTATGTCATGATGATGCAGGACATCTGGGACTAGGGAAAACGTTGGATCGAGCCGCAGCTAGCTATTAATTTCCGCAAATGCGCAAATTTGTAGCCAAATATATTAAGGCGTGTTTGTATTATAAACATCCTTCAGGAAAGAAGCAAGGGGAACTTTATCCAATTGAGAAAGTTCCTGTACCATTACACACATTATACCTTGATCATTTAGATCATTTTGTGTGCAGTAAAAAGAAAAACCAGTATATTTTTGTGGTGGTAGATGGCTTCACAAAATGTCACTAACACCCTAATGGATATAATGTGCTTGTTTGGAGTACCAGTTAGGCTCATAACAGATAGAGGTTCAGCATTTACTTCCAAGACATTTGCGAAGTTCTGTACCAGGTATGGGATTAAACATATACTATAAGCAGTTGCCCATTAACAGTTGTTGATGGTGAGCAGAGAAGCAGTTACCCATTAACAGTTGTTGGTGGTGAGCAGACAAGCAGTTACCCATTAACAGAAGTTGGTGGTGAGCAGATAAGCAGTTACCCATTAACAGTTGTTGATGGTGAGCAGATAAGCAGTTACCCATTAACAGTTGTTGATGGTGAGCAGACAAGTAGTTACCCATTAACAGAAGTTGGTGGTGAGCAGACAAGCAGTTACCCATTAACAATTGTTGGTGGTGAGCAGACAAGCAGTTACCCATTAACAGAAGTTGGTGGTGAGCAGACAAGCAGTTACCCATTAACAGTCGTTGGTGGTGAGCAGACAAGCAGTTACCCATTAACAGTTGTTGGTGGTGAGCAGACAAGCAGTTACCCATTAACTGTTGTTAGTGGTGAGCAGATAAACAGCTACTAGTGAAAATGTAGTTAGCACAAAAGAAATTCGCAGTTGGCAAAGACAGAACATGTAGTTAGCAGTACAGTCGCAGATAGCAAAAGTACAGTCGCAGAAAGCAGTAGACAATGCGCAGTTGGCATGAAGGGATCGTCAGTTGACGGTACCATGGATATCACCTTGTAGAAAACTTTAAGGTAAAGTGCTTACATATCCTGAGGTCAGGACAAATTTTCAGAATGGCCGAATGTAAGGAGTATGTTAGAAACATCTACGCATATGGAATAGGAACCTTGAAATATGTGTTGAATAATCAAGTTAAGTTAAATACTTAGAACTATATGTATTGTAATATGATAGTGTTTGTAATATTTGAAAAGAGGCAAGAGCCGAAGACTGTAAAGGGTAGTAAGGAGAGAATTATTGTAAAAGACGGATGTGCAAGTGGCGTAATATATTAATTCACATAATTTTCATTAAATTATTTAATTATCCTTACAGTAGGCACATGCCTAGGGCGGCAGCAAGTTGGGGCGGCAAAATTCAACTGTGACGATTGGATTCCGCGAAATGATATACAGGGTGTCTCACCGGTAACTGAATCGATCGGTATAGAGAAAAGTACGCATCAGAAAATTTTGAAAATTTAGATAATTACTAATGTCAATTACAAGTAGCTGGCACTTCCGCTTATACCGGAAGTCGATACCAACTTGCTTATTTCAAATGGAACACCCTATATATTTTAGGGTTTTCGAAAAGAGCATAAAATTCTGAGTCGAAAATATGTAGCATATCCTATACCTAAACCAAGCCGTTTCAGAGATATTTGACATTTTATAGGAAATTTGACAGGTGCAATGGTTTGCAAGAACCGTTATAACTTTCTTCGTGTAAAAGATCCTGATTTGCTTCTTGTCATGTAAAATCAACACAAGGACAACTACGTTCTACAATTGAAATAAATTCAATAATATCATGCCAAGTGTTCCGTTTTTCGCGTTACATTTTGTCAAATTCAAACCGCGAAAACTTGTTTAGATTAAATGGAACACCCTGTATTGTTTACGTCAAGTTGTGTAAAATTGAATTCCCTTTTTTCTGATATTAACATTGTGGGGGTTAAAGTTACAACTTTTTGAAATATTTGCGATTTTATTACAAATTTATGAATTGTTGTAATCATTTCATCAAAATAGCCATGATTAGAAACAATCAGCCATTATCTTATGTAAAAAAATGCCGGCACGTTTAAATTATACCAACGAAAACTTTTTAAATTTGTTTATTATTTATGGAGAATTTGATAAAGTAATATCAAGAACTTGCAGCACATTTGCTACTCGATATCCACAAAAACGCAAAATAACACTAACACTGTAACATGCGTATTAATCGAATTGAAGATATGGCATGAACTAAAATAGCAGAGATAAGCTCAATTTAAAATATGATTTCATTTTAATTTAATAGTTGCTCAAAATTCCGCCCTCGAACCTCGACACATTTTTCGCACCTTCGGATTAGTTCCTCATGGGTAGCTCGTCTAATTGAATCCTGTGATATGTTTTGAAATGCATTTCTTACTCTTTACATACAATCTTCAATGGTTGTTAATGGGCTCTCATAAACTTTATTTTTAATAACTCCTCAAATGAAGTAATCCAGAACTGATAAATCGGGCGAGCGAGGAGGCCATAAGAAAGGTCCATTATTGGCAATCCATTGATCATAAAAAGTTTCTTGTAAATAATTATTAATTAAATATGCGTTTATGTGGGGGAGCACCGCCGTGCTGATAAAAAATATTTCTATATTTGGCGAGAGGTAAATTTTCTAAATAGTTATTATTCAAATTTTGTAAAATATCTTTCACCTAAAAAAAAAAACAAAAATTTACCTATACATATTAGCAGAAGAGAAAATTTAATTTACCGTTTAAATTTTCCTGATAAAATTGTAATGCCATCACTCTATCGTTTCTTATGGCACAGTAAACACTGAACTGCCAATTTTCCTGAAAGTTTCGCTCTCTGAACATATGAGGATTTGAGTCACTCCAATAATGCGCGAATTGTGTCTATTAAAAAGTCCATTTTTAGTAAATTTTGCTTCTTCATCTATCCATATAATATTTCCCAAATAAGAATCGTGACACTCAGACCTTATTAGAATAAACTCACAAAAATTCTGTCTTCTTAGGAAATCTGTTTCTTTTAATCCTTGAACCATATGGAATGAAAACGGGTGAAACTTATGTTTTAATAAGATTCTGTGAATTGAATCCTTGCATAGTCCCAATTCCAGAGCAGCTTTTCTTAATGACATCCTTGGAAATGCATGAAAATATCCCAGAATGTCTATTTCAATGTTTTCGTCATCAACAATAGGCTTTCTTCTTTGCATTTTTGCCTTGACAGAGCTATAATTTTTAAAATTTTCCAATATGCGTTTTACAGTGTTTGGTGACAGTTTCCGTTTTTCTGGATATCGAGTAGCAAATGTGCTGCAAGTTCTTGATATTACTTTATCATATTCTCCATAAATAATAAACAAATTTAAAAAGTTTTCGTTGGTATAATTTAAACGTGCTGGCATCTTTTTACATAAGATAATGACTGATTGGCTATTTTGATGAAATGATTACAACAATTCATGAATTTCTAATAAAATCGCAAATATTCCAAAAAGTTGTAACTTTAACCCCCACAATGTAATATCAGAAAAAATGGAATTTAATTTTACACAACTTGAAGTAAAAAAATACAGGGTGTTGCATTTGACCTAAACAAGTTTTCGCGGTTTGAAGTTGACAAAATGTAACGCGAAAAACGGAACACTTGGTATGATATTATTGAATTTATTTCAGTTGTAGAACGTAGTTCTCCTTGTGTTCTTTTTATGTGACAAGAAGCAAATGAGGATCGTTTACACGAAGAAAGTTATAACGGTTCTTGCAAACCGTTGCACCTGTCAAATTCTCTATAAAATGTCAAATATCTCTGAAACGGCTAGGTTTAGGTATAGGATATGCTACATATTTTCGACTCAGAATTTTATGCTCTTTTCGAAAACCCTAAAATATATAGGGTGTTCCATTTAAAATAAGCAAGTTGGTATCGACTTCCGGTATAAGCGGAAGTGCCAGCTGCTTGTAATTATTTTAGTTCGATTGGCCACACCGACATTAGTAATTATCTAAATTTTCAAAATTTTCGGATGCGCATCGATCGATTCAGTTCCCGGTGAGACACCCTGTATAACAGTGTTTTTATTAAAAGTCCCAATAAAAATGCCAACACCCATAAAATATGCAAGACGTTAATAATAAACTCAAATACATTTATGGAGAAGTACCCTGCAATTCGGCTATGATAACTATCTGTGTTGCATTGTTTGGAAATACATTAATTCTGAAAATAATTACCTCTGCAAGGGGTTCCTTAAATTTCTATCTCAATTCATAGACAAATTTATGCAATAGGTATAAATAAAGGAAGGAATAGTGGTAGAGACAAATAAAAATTCAAAAGAGTGTAAGTAAACAAAAATCAATTGACCCAATTGACATTGACGACCACTATTTACAGACATAAGTAAAAACATTATAGAAATACAGATAATAAACCCCTATTAAATAACATTGTTAAAATGTAATATTTGGGCAAAAAGATACATTTCACAAGTAAAATAAACAATTTTAAGTATATTATTATATTTTAATCTATTCAGAGTACAACGTGCCACAACTTCGGGAAAATTCTTCGATTATGATTCCAGACCCCTAAATATGCTTAGAGGGCGTATTTCTCAACATATCAAAATGGAATTTGGCATACATATACTTTGAATCCATATATTGGTTAAGTTCAAAGATGGGTTAAATCGCCTTCTACGTTTTAAAATGGCGACAGTTCAAACTTTTAAAAAATTCTCAAAAATTTTATTTCGAATCCAATATGTGATACATCGTTGGATAGTGCTCATCTTGCCCTATAACTTTTATCTAAAACATTTTCTTTTTGCTAAAACGCATAGGAAAAAGAATTGAAAATGGCGACGGTTCAAATTCTTTAAAAATTCTCAAAATTTTATTTCGTACCAAATATGTACATGATACATCCTTGGATAGTACTCATCTAGACCTACAACTTTTGTTTAAAACATTTTTACTAAAACGCATAGAAAAATTTTAAAAAAACGTGATTTATTTACATTTTGAAGACTACCTACATGACAATAGTTCATAAATCGATGACAATAAATTGAAGTTGGGCAGGTCTAATAAAGATATACTTAATTACTTAATCACTTATTTACTAAAATAATAGAGATCTAAAGCAGTGCAAAACAATATAAGGCGAAAGCTTTCCGACTGGCCCCTACTATCAGGGTTTTAGTTTCAAAATGCAAACCGCTATCAAAAAATCATCACGTAAAACTTTTCAGGAACACACTGTGTATTAATTTAATTTTTCACAAATTCGAGTATAAGATTGATTGTGACAAACTACCTAAAAACTACGAATTTCTCAAATAATATAAAACAATATCATTCCGGTTATCAATTAAGAGCATATAGAAAATCAAAACCTTAAAGACGTTTATTTACGTGCATAATCTCGTAGTTGCATAAATAATAAAGAAGTATTGTTCAAATTCTACAAGATATAAGTGGGTATCCGACGACGGGAACGTTGGGTGATATGGCTATATGTAGTTGTGAACGTTAGTCGCAAGTAAATTATAGAAATGTTTGTAAAAAATTAATTTTTGGAGTCTCGCAGGATCCTCAGATAAGACTTTAGTGTTTGTGTTTGTATTGGTGCGTTTATGGATAAAAAACACTGATGGTAAGTTTAACAAATTTTCAATCTTTTAAAAATACATAGTAGGATAAAGTAGCAGTAATTTGATAATGATAATAGTAAGCTTAATTTGAATTCTATTTTACTTTCTCAAGGGATATTTCAGTAACCTATAATATAGTACTTCTATTCAATTTATTGTTGTTTTCTATTGATTTTTATCTAATATTTAAATTATGTTTTATACGGCTTTGATATACAAGAGTCTCAAAACAGTACTAAATCTTAAAATGTACAGGGGCTATAATTTAATATATAACATTTTATGATTGAAACTGAAAAATGTATTTAAAATATATTCATTACCGTTAGATATTTTATATACAAGTGACTGACAACATTTAGAGATAGGTAGGGACTGTTACCTTAACTGTTTAATGATAATACGCCTTTAAAAAAAATCTCAAAATCAATTTGTCAATTGCCCTGTTTCGGAAATTTTTTTTGGTAATTGACCCATATAGGGAATATTTGATAGCTGATTCACTTTTTAGAAAATTTTGGCCTATCACCACCGTTTTATTTTTTATCTATTTCACCCCATTTGAACGTGGAACCTCGCCTCTCATGAGAATAACCTTAACCTTTTATAAGTCTTAGAAATATAATTATTAATACCTTGGAGCCACCTATTGGCCAACTTACAAACTGTTAATATATTTATTTTGTAATCATTAATATACTACGCCATTTGATCACGTGACAATATTTTTATAAATGTTTTAATGAAAAAGCAACTCTGCTCGGAAATCGATCCCTCAATCACTGGATTCTTGCATAAGTGCCATATACAACTGCGCTATCTGAGTGCTTATAGATCATTATGTTAAAATAAAATGACGCAGCCTAATGTACGGTGTGCTTGGAAAGAGAGTGATAGAATATGACATTGGACAAATTTATTATACCTAATCTTTAAATCTCTCGGTGCATTTGAGGACATTAGGGCTAATTTTATTTTAGTTCTACAAAAGGGAAAATGTTTATTTTAATAATACCTATGTGGGATGATAAGAATTATTTTTGCAAATCGAAAACAGGAGAATTTTTTTTTTTATATATATACTTTTTTTTCTCATCGTTCCACATTGTAACATGTTTTTAATGTATTTTAGTGAAAGCCGTTTTTTAAAATAATGATTTATATGAGAGTAAATTGAACCGTCTTTCCGGCTTATATCCGGAGCGCTCTTAAGATTGTCTATATGACATTCAATTGAAACAATTATTTTTTATTATTTATGATAAACTTTTCTGTATGAATTAAAATATATCAAAAAAAAGGAAACAAATACAATAAATTATATAGTATTGAAATGTATCAATGGTGATAAGAACATTTCTGATAACAATGGGTCGATGATGCAAAGATACACGATAAAAATTAAATCAAAATTATTTTCCTGTATAAATTCGTGGTATAATGTATTGAATGAAGAAATCGAGATATATGCATTTTTTTAGTATCGACGTAAGCAAAAGTTCATGAAACAAATTTGTTACGTATTGTTTCTAATATTGTTTTTTTATGTCTTCACATTTTGTGTACTTACATATTAGAGTCTTTGTTGTTTATTTACAGTAGTCACTAAATTTAATTTCAAATATCTTTTTTCGCTCAAATAAATATAAACAATCATACTTCCTTTTTTATAATTGGTTGGTTTCGATGTTTCAGTTACCAATAAAAACAAGGGTATATGATAAAATATTTGAAACAAGTCAACGGTTGGCGTGTATGGTTTAAAAAACACATAAAATATTTAAGGATGATATTTTAAAGTTGCTTCTATGCTTCTAAAATCAACTTTGGAGGCTACACCTAAGGGCCAACTACTATTTCATAAATATTTAGTACCTACTAAGATTACGCGACGAATAGACAAAGTTTTTAGAATCATATGTTCACATTATTTAACTATTTTAGCAACGGAATTAACAAATCACTGAGGTTTAAGATAATTATAGATAAGACGTTTACTGGACGTGAAATTTTAACCGTTATATAGGTCACGGGTTATGAAACAAGCTAGGAACATTTAATTAGATATTACTTTCTTGGTATAGTAGTTATTTATGTTGACAAATAGATAAATGAAGAAAGATTAATAATTGAAGGATATTATTTTTAAACGCCCTCTTCATATCGAAATTATAGGAGCAGATGTAATTACGGTAAGGTAATGTTCAAGTAAGAATAAAGTGAGACATAAAAAACCAAACAAAAACTTTACGACCTCATTAAAATACCGGTACCCTTTTTTATGCCGTTCACAAATTGACTCGCTTACCTTTATAGGTTTTTAATGTGCGTCGGGAATGTTTCATGTCAGGCTTGGCGCCATGGCCCGCAGCGATATAATTATGTTGTAAAGTTTTTGTTTGCATTTTTTATTTACTGGGATCTATTTACTTCAACTTAGCGCCATGGCCCGCGGCGATAATAATTAGGTATTCCGTAAAGTTTTTGCTTAGTTTTTTTTTGTCTCAGGAAGTCCTTACTTGGACTATACAAACAAATTGTGTTATTTAATTGCAGTGTTACATAATAAAACTGTAGGTAATAGCAACAATAATTTTATATTTTCATCCTCAACAAACATTTCCCAAACTAGACAGTTTAAATTTTGTACGGTTTCTTTCCAACTGCTTGCGATTTTAATAGATTTTCACAGGTTATTAAATCGTTCAAGAATCTAGTATTGACATTCAATAATCTTATTTCTATAGCTGTAATTCATCATACATATTATTTGCATGATATGGGTACGATAAACCTCCTTTTGTTGGTGTATAGGAGTTGAATTGGAGTAATAGTAGTTGTCGAATTAGTCTGCTGACTGTATAGATGGACAATCTTTGTCAAACATTTATACGAGTATATTTTTTACGTAGATTACTATATTATACATGTATCGGTGTGTTATCGGAGTGATGCCTAATATTTTTACAGAGTCGTTATTAGCGTGTACAGAAGATTCGAAATAGTCGCCACAGCACAACAGTGGTACGTACAAGAAGAAATACGTATGCACGTATCAACATTTTGTTATTTACTAATTCATACTTATTTGCATTTTTAGTTTTATCATCTAAAAAGGGAGGGGAAGGGAGTAAAAATCTTTAATTTAGAATATTCTTCTTTATTTTGATAATAATGAATACAATCAATTATAGAGTTTTTGTACAATTTCTTAAACTACACATTGATTTATATTTTAAATGATTTGTACAATAAGGTACTTATATAATAAAATTAGACACATCTATCATATTCTCCACGTTGATAACGCTTCATATGTTCTTGGGGTCATCAATTTCGAAAAATCATGTTTTTAGTACGTGAGATCAAAAATAATGACAGTTTTCTTATAATAATGGTGGAATAACACTTTTATTTTATACCAATGCCAATAAATAGTGTCTGTGAATTTGGAATTAATCAGAGTGGTACGTATAGAAGTATTATATACTTTCAGATGTGTCACAACTACACTTACATAAATCACAGCATTGCTCTTGAGACATTTACAGCGATTTGTAACGCAGTCCCTTTTACAGCTGAACTTAACTCAGGCTTCGCACGCTTCTTATCCCAGCTTACTTTCAAGAAACTTTTTGTTTTGATGTCCTTTTTGCGTATACCAAATGAGTATTCAACAAGTGATCTCGATTTTATAGGCTACGTAACCGCAATCATATTCAAGCCGTTATGACAATTCTCTAAATATTTTATCTGGTGTCACAATTGATTGCCTAAGGTGTCGATAGGATATACTTAGTTATCTTGGCCTGTGACGTTGGTGGAGAGGGCAGTAAATTTATTTAATAATTCCCATTTCACGTAAAGTATTTATATGTGCATCATATTTCAAACCCAGGCGAATATTCATATGAATCACATCGACGATGGTATTTGGATCCGTGTTTTCATTCCAGTCCAATACACGACCATCAGGGGGCGTTTTTTGATATTCATAGGCTGGATTTACAACATGTGGTGGTTCTTCATCATCGCTGTTTATGTTTTCATTCGGTCCTAGTCCATACTCTTTTCTTCTTCTTCTTTGTCTTCTTCTACTTCTTGTAGTGGAAACAATTTTGATATAATATTTCTAGATTTACAACTATTCCTATCATCATTTGAGTCAACAGCTTCGTTTGGGTCGATATTTTCATACCAATTCAACATATGATCGAATCCTAGCCTAGAACTTCTTGCTAATTTTGCATTTGATTGTAGAGATATTTTTTCTTGTTCAGCTGTCTTAGACTGTTTCGAAGGAGAGGTGGATGCTGGGTTTTTGGTGGCGTGCACTCTTTGAACATGACTTTCTAAGTTGTCTTTTCTATTAAATGTTTTATTACATAGCTCGCATTGGAAAGAGAAGATCTTATGGATATTAGTAGGACGACCTAAACCACTAGCCCAGGCGAATATTTTACTACAAAATTTACAGGTATACATGTTTACCACCTTACTATATAACATCAAATGGCTAATAAACGAGAAGTCATCCTTCTTTCTTTTTACCCTTATTTAGTTCTTATTTTATCCCCATTATATCCTTATTTTACCCTTATTTTATCCTTATTATTACCTTATTTCACCCTTATTTCACCCTTATCATAGCCTTATGTACCATTATATATATACTTATTATATCCTTATTTTATCCTTAAAATGTTTATGAAGATCACGCTACTTCATACATGACTTTTAGATAACTCCAAAAAAAAAAAAACTGAGTGCTGAATGTTGGAATGACAAATATGGGATATTGGTAAAAGTTAAAGTTAAAGATTTTGATTTAAACAAGGGTCGCTATCGTAAAGGATTCGATCAGTATATATGCATTAATGACAAATATGGGGTATTGGCAATAGCTAAACCCCACGATAGGTTAGGTTGGCTAAATACGTGCACCTTGTCAATTTGGTTATGTTAATAGGGTTGTGTTAATAGTAATAGTTAAATCCCATGATAGGTTAGGTTGGCTAGATTATTATTATTATTATTAGCCGTTACTCGAGTCCGAGTATAGAAATTTTACAGTCGATAAATTGCATACAATAAAAAACAAGTAAAAGGTGTAGTCTATTGTAATTTCCATTCATCTACGGTGCACACGACTATGGCTATAGAGGCCAATTCGGGAGAGCACAAGTCGACCGCAATCAGGACAAACATAGACCTGGTTAGGTCTTGGATTCGGCCTTCTTGCAGCAACATTTCCTTGATAGCTGGCCACAACCCCTCGCCATTCGGTTCTGTCCGCTGCAAGTTGTTCCCATTGCTCGTCTGCAATACCGCAGGATTTTAGATTTTCATGGAGAGCGTCTTTGAACCTCTTTCGTTGACCGCCACGCTTTCTTCTACCGCTTAGCAATTCACCATAAAGTGTACATTTAGGAAGGCGGTTATCATGCATACGATGAACGTGACCTGCCCATCTTAGGCGTGCTCTTGAAATAAGCACCTCAATTGGAAGGCTGTTTGCTCTCCTGAGTACTTCCACGTTTGATATGTGATGGAACCAACGGATTTTCATCATACTTCTGAGGTGTCTTTGCTGAAAACGTTCTAATTCTTTCACATGACGACGGTAAGTGACCCAGCTTTCACATCCATATAGCAGTGTTGGAATGACAACTGCTCTGTAGACAGCCATTTTCGTTGACAAAGCAAGGTCGTGGTTGTCAAATACTCTCTCTCTAAGTCCCCAGAATGCTCTAGATGCAGCGTTAATTCTATTGCGAATCTCGCTGTCCATGTTTGCTTTGTCATTAACAACGTTGCCTAAGTAATTGAACTGATCCACCACTTCAAGAGAATTTCCGTTAAGTGTAATGTCTATTTGGTTCACTTGATGAGGAGTTGACATAATCTTAGTCTTTCCAATGTTGATTTTAAGTTCCAAAGAATCATAGCTTTGGGCATACACATCTAAAAGCTCTTGAAGCTCTTCCGGCGTAGAGGCTAAAAGTGCACAGTCATCCGCATACTGGAGATCACAAATGAATCGTGTGCGTGTCTTCGTGAAAGCTCTAAAGCGCCCTATGTTAAAGAGACCGCCATCAAAACGGTATCTGAGACCTATTCCTCTGACTGTCAGTTTGTTGTCAACAATAATTGTTAGAGCAGTGGTAAACAAATTAAAGAGTAGGGGTGCCAGGACACATCCCTGCCTAACTCCAGTGAGAGTTTGGAAAGGTTCGGTTGCCTCATTATTATACATAACCTGGGCGTTGTTGTTTGTATGTAGACTGCGACATACTTCCACAAATTTTCTAGGGATACCTAAGCGGAACATAATTTTCCAGAGCACTTCCCTGTCCACCGAGTCAAACGCCTTGGTTAAATCAATGAAGGCCATGTGAATTTCTCCTTGATGTTCGAGTGCTTTTTCTTGAAGCTGTTTAAGTGTGAAGATTAAATCCGATGTGCCTCGGTTTGGTCTAAAGCCACTCTGTGTTTCAGGAAGTAACTTTTCCATAACAGGTGTTAGCCTATTTGCCATCGCTTTAGTGAGTATCTTCCCTCCAACAGCCAGGAGAGCTATACCCCTGTAATTTCCACAGTCCGCAGCGCTCCCTTTGTTTTTGAAGAGGTTGATTAAAAGTGTATCACGAAACTCCTGCGGAGCTTGACCACTTTCCCACACGACATCAAACAGTTTTTTGAGGTAGGGTATGAGCTCTGACGACACAGCTTTAAAGATCTCAGCTGGGAGTGAGTCGGCGCCGGGAGATTTGTTATTTTTTAGCTGCCCAATGGCGGTTAAGATCTCTTCCGTTGTTAGTGGTTTATCTAAGTCTTCGAAGGTGTCATATTGAGGGATAAGATTTATAATATCGTGATCGGCTTGACTTTGCTGGTTAAGAATGCTAGAGTAGTGTTCTTTCCATCGGGCTCTTATTTCCTGGTCTTCTTTGAGGAGATTTCCATTTAAATCTTTAATAGGGCACATATTTTTCCGACTGGGGCCGTACACTGCTTTTACTCCTTGAAAGAAATTCCTGTAGTCGTGTGAATCGGCGTACTTTTGAATTTCTCTGGCCTTGCTTGCCCACCACTCGTTCTTTATTCTTCTGATTTCGCGTTGCGTTTCATACTTAGATTGGGTAAAAGCTTCTGCTTTTGATGAGTCGTTGGGGTGGTTGATAGCGTTTTGGAAGGCAGTATGTTTGCGGTCAAGAAGTTCTTGTATAAAAGCTTCATTATCATTGAACCAGTCCTCCTGTTTTTTACTTGCTGCAGTGCCAAGAATTTCCTCACTCGCACTTTTTAAACTGTCTTTAATTTGTGTCCAGGTAGCAGCGACATCTACAGAATTGGTTTCTTCTAGTGCACTCAAATTCTCTTGAACTTCTTGCTTTAGCTGTTCGACGGTTTGTTGGTCACGCAATTTACTAATACAGAGACGGAGTCTGCGTTTTACTTGAGTTCTTCGGTGTTTGGGTCTCATAACAATTTTCATTTTAGAGACAACAGGACGATGATCGGTCCAACATTCACTATCAATGCGCGCCTTTGTAATTTGGACGTCCTTGAGATGCTTCCTACGTACGATAACATAGTCCAGTAGATGCCAGTGACCTGATCTGGGGTGACGCCAGGTGCCTTTAAATTTATCCTTTTGTCGGAAAATGGTGTTTGTTATAACTAGATCATGTTCGGCGCATTTAGTTAGGAGTAGTTGACCGTTAGCGTTCATGTTGCCCAAACCGTTCTTGCCTATGATGCCTGGCCAGGTGTCTGCATCTCTCCCTACTCTAGCGTTAAAATCGCCAAGAATAACGAGTCGTTCCGTTTTAGGTATTCTACAGAGGGTTTCTTCCAGCTGTTGATAGAAGCTTTCCTTGGTTTCGTGACTTGCATCCAGAGTGGGAGCGTAGGCGCTTATTAGATTTACCGCGTTGCCATCTGATAGCTCATAGCGCAGCAGCATTAGACGCTCGGATAGGCCTTGTGGTACTTGTGTTAAGTTGGATACAAGTTGATTCCGAACGGCAAATCCTACTCCATGTTGTCTTCTTGAATTGGTGGGAAGACCTTTCCAATAGAAGGTGTAGTACTTTTCTGTGAGAGAGCCTTCCTCCAAAAATCGAGTTTCACTGAGAGCTGCAACGTCAACATTGAGTCGGTGAAGTTCTCTATCTATTAGAGCAGTTCTTCTTTCAGGCCGATCGGTGCGAGTGCTGTCGTTCAAAGTACGAACATTCCAAGCGCCGTAGATGAAAGAATTAGTTTTGTTGGATTTAACTTGTCGGTGTTTTTTCGACATTCGATGAGGTGTCCCTGTGGGCACCCTCCCCCGGAGATCCGATCGGGAGGGTATTTTACCTCCGGATGATTTTGTCCCACTTGAACGCTCCATCATTTTTTAAAGCCTTAATCGACTGAAAACGAAGCTGCATTTGAAGTTTTAGCTGGAGCAGGTATGCAACTGACCAGCTCGGTTGCGGAAGGCGAGTGGTGTGGTCCCATGGCACAGAAGGAGACTGCGACGATGGGGTAACCAAACGATTCCAAAAGCAACCTTTGTGTGCGGTGGGTTATTTTTATCGCACTCTTCGTGAGAAGGTGGATGGGCTCACGGCAAAAGGTAAGGGTTATTCCGCCCTTACTCGGTCGTTAGAGCCTCGTTAGTGAAAACAGGGTGCACCAAGTTCAAATTGAACTCATCGCGAAGGTGAGGTTAACAATTGAGTAGGAGAGGCTATAACTTGCGCTTCACTACCCCATTACACCCATTGGCTAGATAACATTTATCTATCTAGCATCTAGCCAACCTAACCTATCGTGGGATTTAACTATTACTATTATCCCACTCCCAATCCCACGATAGGTTAAGTTGGCTAGATAACATTTATCTATCTAGCATCTGCCTTGATATGTGGTAAATTCTATTGCCTCCCTATCCTAATTTTCATCTACTTTTTCTTATATGATATACAGAAAATTATTTAACACCCTGGCACATTAAAATATATCTATAAACTGATGTACTGTCGAGTTATAAGCAAAAAACAGAAATATGACGTCTAGCTCCTCTGCCGGAAATATTTACGAGCAGAAAGCCCTGAGGTACAGCGCTGTTACCTATACACCACGGGGTAGAGAATTTGAGGTAATTTTGTTTCATTAAGAAAAACATGGTATATATTACAGTCACAAATATACAAAAAACTTGTTAAGCATGAATACATATCTGACTATACTTGCAATGTTGGTAGGACATTGAACTAGCAAAGTAAGCAGTTCATTATATTGTTAATTTATATTTAAGTCAGCAGATCATTTTACTTGCACATCCTGCCTTTATTTAATTTTCAAAGTCAGCAATCTACCATACTTGCACAAGCTGTATTTCGTTTCATTAAGAGGGAAAATATTCCTTCCTTTAATCCGGCATGGTAGCTCAGTCGGCTATAGCGCGTTATGTGACAGATTCATTCTGGTGTGATACTGCTGTGCTTTGGGTTCGATCCCTGACATCGACACTGGCAATGTATGTGTAGGTAATGGATGTTGTCTGCGTTTTTTCAAATGTGTAACTCTCTTCCGGACAGCCGTTGACTTTGGATTTGGGTGTTGTCTACTATATCCGATATGGTGTGTTTATGTTCATTCCTGTCACGTGATCAAATGACATCTTAATATATTAAAGATTACAAAATAAATATATTAAAAAAGAATTGGTCAATAGGTGGTATCGTAATCATATTTCTAAAACTTATAACGGTTATTCTCATGGGAAGCGTAGTCCCACGCTCAAAGTTGGTAAAAATTGATTAAAAATAAAACGGGGTGGTGAGCCAATTGCTAAAATA
Source organism: Leptura quadrifasciata (assembly GCA_963675555.1). Classification (NCBI taxonomy): domain Eukaryota; kingdom Metazoa; phylum Arthropoda; class Insecta; order Coleoptera; family Cerambycidae; genus Leptura; species Leptura quadrifasciata. The sequence goes on along the minus strand of OY776676.1, from coordinate 78,599,514 downwards.
TTCCGAAATGGGTCAATTGCCAAATATTCCAAAGTGGGTCATTTGCCAAATATTCTGAAATGGATCGATTGTCAAATAATCTGCACCCATTTTTTGATAGCGTGAGGGCTCCATTTAATAGTAATTATATAAAAAACATTGTCAAGTGATCAAATGAAGTCAAATATTAATGATTATAAAATAAATATATTAAAAGTTTGAGGATCGGCGGATAGGTGGTGCCTTGTTATTAATAATTATATATTAATTAACTATTTGAATTTCAATGTTACAATTAATTAACCGCAAAATTTTATTTAACAATTTAACTACAAATATATATAAAAATATAAATATAACTTTACAGCCACGGCTTATGTAATTGGGTGGGCAAAGTCTACCCTGCCATTCTTGACGAGCCGTCACTGGAATGCACCACACTGCATATTACCTTTCTTTTGCTAGCATTGGGCCCATACGTGTTACTCATATGCCTCCCTAAGGCAGAGGCGGTTTTCTCCGACTTTTCTGTTGTCTTCAGTACATGTAACCCATAGGTTAGCCGCGGGTCTAACCATATTCCTAGATATTTTAAGTCTCTGCTAGGTCTAATCTCCACCTGCCCTACTCTTACTGTGAAGGGTGGTAGAATTCTTTTCCTCGTAATGATGATGCACTCTGTTTTCTCTGGGGCTAGTTCTAATTGCACCCCATTTAACCAACGCTCTATTCTCCTAATGATTTCATATACCCCTGCCTCTAAAGTCGTCGGCGTACCCTACCATCGTAACACCGCCCGCCAGGGGCAGCTGTAACACGTCATTGAACATTAAATTCCACAGGGTCGAACCCAAGACCGATCCTTGTGGAACCCCGCAGGTCACCTTCTTCCAGTGTTCGCCGTTTTCTGCCTCCCATTTAATTCTTCTGTTCTCCAGATAGCTCTTAGTGATTCTGAGCAAATAAGGAGCTACTCCCATTCTCCTCAGACTACTGGCAATCTCAGTCCATCCCGTCGTGTTAACGCATTTCTGACATCCAGAGTCACTACTGCACACATCATTTTAGAGTTCATGGCCTCTCTCGCAATCTCCGTAATCCTCCTTACAGCATCCACCGTCGATTTTCCTTTCCTAAAGCCGTACTGATTATCCGCCAATCCCCCTTTCTGCTCTATTTCAGTCTCTAGTCTTCCCAACATAAGGTATTCTAACAACTTGCTCCATGCGTCCAACAAACACAATGGCCTGTAAGAGGACGGTTCCTCTGGCGGTTTATTCCTTTTTGCTATCAATATCAGCCTTGCTCTCCTCCATCTGTCCAGAAAAACCCCACTCTCCAGCGCCTGATTCATAATTAATCACGGTAACCGCGGGATACTCCTTTGCAACTATCTTCACTATCTCGGATGGGATATGATTTGGTCCCGAAGCTTTTACCGCTTTTAAGCCCGCTACAAGCAGTCTTAAACTCTTCCTTCGTAAAGGGGGGCACGTCCTCCACTTCTGTGGCTCCCCATATGACTTCTTCCCTCACAGGAAATAAGACGCCCACTATTTCCTCTATCCTTCCCTCTGGGATTGCGGGGGGGCTGGCTCTCATACTTCGGATCGCAATTTTATACCCGTCACCCCACACGTTCCTGTCAATATCCACACACATCTTCCTCCATTTATTCCTTTTGGAATCTTTTATTGCATCTGAGTCTTTTCCTTGCTTCTCAGTAGTCTTGGAGAGCTAGGTTTTCAGCCTCTCTTCCTTGCCTCCTATTTTCCCTAACACATCTTCTTCTGGCTGCCACACATGGCCTCCTGAGATTGTTGATATCATCTGTCCACCAGTATCTCCCCCTTTGGTCCTTACCATTCTTCTTCCTGGCATTGCTTGGTCACAAGCTCTAGAGACCACCCTTATCAGGATTTCATCCGTCGTCACCATGCCACCTCTCACCTGTTCTTCTAGTGAGCCTTTGAAGGCCTCTCTGTCTAGTAGACCCAGCGTCCATCCACTCACCCTTTTCACCGGCGTTCTCTCCTGCTGCCCCATCACGTACCCGATGTAGCGGTGATCGCTCAGCGTCTCTTCCTCTCGCAAGACTCTCCATCCGCTTATTCTCCTAGCAGCGCCCGCTGAGGCCAATGTTATATCCGGAATGGAGCCACCCTCCCCTCACCGAACCTTCGTTGAGCACCTGCATATCATTCTGCGCCATCCAGTCCACAACGAGGTTACCCCTAGCATCCACCTCCTCCACCCCCCACTCTGGGGCCCTGGCATTGAAGTCGCCAGCGACAATGATATCTTTTCCCGATCTCCTGCCCTCTTCCATGATCGTGTCCTGCAGCTCTTGCAGGGACCATTCTAGGTCTCCTAAACCTGCATTGGGTGAGAAGTGGCAGCTGAGTATTATCTCTTCTTTCAGCTCCACCCATACAAATCCATGTCCTCTCCCACTTCGGTATGCACTAATAGTCCTATTCAGAATTACTATAGCTGCATCCACATTCTCATCTGTATACCATCCAGGTCTGTTATTACCTATCATTGCCTTATTTGGCTCACTTACTATGAGGACCTCATCTCCCGTTTGCCTACCCACAGCCCACAACAGGTCTTGAGCGGCCCGGCACCTGTTTAAGTTAACCTGCCTCATTTTGAAGACAGCAGGCTACCCTCTTCCCCACGCTCTGTCCCATTCAAGGCTTTCCTATATAGTGGACATTCCACCGAATCTGCAAGATGCCCACTTTTATCGCATTTAGGGCAGTATGCCGTGCCTTTGCATTCTCAGACTTGATGTCCCTCCTTCCACATCTAAGGCAAGCCTTCGTCCTGTCTGGGCCCTTGCAGTTCACTTTAGTGTCTCCATATTCCAACGCTTATAGCACATATGTACATCCACTCTCTCACATACTCTACACCTAATCCATCCTACTCTCACATTTCCTTTTTGAAGCAGCTCTATCAGCAGTCTGGTTTTCTTCAAATGCTGGTTTCAGTCTTTCAACGACTATTTGTTCTTCCTTTAGCTTCGTTTCTTCTGCTATCACCTTCCCAACTTCCTCTCTACTAGTGATCGTGTCCAGATCTCTTGTGGTTACAACCCTTCCTGCTTTTTTCGTTCTTACCATCACCCCGCCCTACTTTTTCAATTGCATTGTTTAGTGAGTTTGCGGCGCCACTACTCTGTACTTCAATTAACATCTCGCTATTCCTTGCTTTCCTCGGGGCTGTCACGTCCACTCCCGTGGCTTTTAGTTCACCTCTTTAGTTGTCATTAGGACGTCTTTATATGACACTCCTTCTTCCCTAAGAAATAGAACATATCTATCTTTTCTTGCTCTATTTTCCCCGGTATTTCTGGCCCTTGCAATGGGAGTATCTTGTACCCCTCCCATTTTGTGCGGAATTTCCTCCTTGTTACTTCCCCCCTTATTTTGAGGGGAGTACACCACCACGTTTACCTCCGTGCCACTCATGGCAACTTCTACCATTTTCTTTGCCCTTTCCCAGTTATTTTCTGTTCTAGGAAGCGCTACTCTGTTTCGGTTGTTCGACACCAACCGTTCTTTCCATTTCTTTATATTATTGTAGGTACCTTCTTCTGTATCTTTCATCGTTATTAGATAAACAAAGCGTTTAACTACTTCACTCGTCTTCCCTGCCATTTTAGGGCTAGTCTCGTACTTAATATACGTGAAGCCTTCCTTATTTCCTCTGTCATGCTCGATGTTGATCAGCTCAGGAAATCTTAGTTTAAATTGCCCACCTATTCTTTCCTCCGTTTCCCAAACCAGACTTCCTACTTTATCTGACACCCTCTCATAAACCTGTGGGGGCCATTCTCGATCAGCCAGCTTTTTGTACTCGCTATATTCCTTAATTTCGCTGATAGCATCACTGATCTCTTTGATCGACGGAATCTGGCGAGGGTGCGGAGTGCGGAGTAGGACAGAGATTCTATTCCCTACCTGCTTGTGTTGCCACATCGACCCTCGTGACCTGTCTGTCAGCGCTTACCTTATCCGTTTGACATTCTGTGTTGTACGTCTGTTTTTCTATCTTCTCCCCGTTATTTTCATCTAACCATTCTCTAACGGTGTTTCTATTCATAATCTCTACATTACTTTTAGCTTACTTACAGCCTCTTTAATCTCCTTGTTGATGTTAGGATTGTTTTCCACAAGCTTACCCAAAATATTTTGGTTCTTCGTTATGCAATCCAGTGCCTCCGGCAAATTAAACACTACCGAATTCTCCTTTTTCTTGTAAGGATTAGCACTATCGTCTGTAAACTCTATCGAAGTGTCAAATTGCTTCCTCTTTCTGAGGGCGTCTTCTGACACAAAGTTACTCCTTCTCGCTTGACTAGTGGTCGCCAACCGCGAGGTATCCCTTAACGTATTATGGATACTAGTCTGCCCTAATACATTTTGTTTCAATTTACTACCCATAGCCATTCCCACGAGTCGGGACGTATTCCCGGTCGGTTCTCGGGTGACGCCTGTTCCGAGGACAAGGCTACATACTGTGAAGATCGCCCTGTATTCACAGGTTTTAACGACTTCTTTGTCGATTTGTTATAGGGGTTTTCTGCTCGTGGTCCGGCCAGTTAAGGCAGGTCCCCCGGTCACAGTCTCGACACGACATTTCCCTGTGGTGTCATTTTTTTCATTTCCACAGAGGTCGTTGAAATGTGAGCTATAATTACGATATTTAGCGAGTAAGCGGTACAGTTCACTCGTAGCTCGGATTAACCCCGGTTGCGCCAGTTCCCGTTACCCCACTTCGCAGTGTGGATCCTGAGGTTGAGCTGTCCTTAGTTTTCACTGCTCTCCTTCGACCTTACCGGCTTGGGTGACCCAACGGAAACCATTTGCAAGACTCCCGCCGGCATTGCTCTCAGGGTCATCGCAGCTACTTGAGCCCCTCCACCAATGACAAGGTCTCACAGCTTCCTGGAGAGGGGCTTTAGAAACTTGTCATGTCTTATATATTTTTTTATGAGACATTTTTAGCAAAGTTAGTAGTTGAAAAAATTACCGCTCAGTTGTCAAGTTTTAAACTTGGAAAGTTTTAAAGTTCAAACTGAACTTCTAACTCATCTTTTGAGTTTACCATTAGCTGATGATACTTTTTATCAACCAGGTGAAATAGATGGTATTCTTTTGGGGCTGATATATTTTCAGATGTATTAGGCAAAACTAGAATTAAGGAACCACCCTGTACGCCTATGGCTTTGGAGACTAGTTTAGGGTTTGTAGTAATGGGAAATGTTCCTATAATGCAGTCATTAGAAAATACAAGAATATTTTGTAGTCTTTTGGAACCCTCAGTAGAAAAATTATGGCATATATTTTGGGAAATTGAGGAAATATCTGTTCCCTCGAATTTTTCCGCTAAAATCGACTGCAAAAAATGAAAATGTACTCTAAAAAATTTTGTCGTTCGCGCCAAATCCCCCTTAAAATTTTGAATTCGGAACTTTGAACTTGTCCTCATATTTAATATAACGCATGAGTTGCAGTGCTATACAACGTCGGTTCGTAAAAAGAAAATTTATTTTTCTATTTATTATTAAGTCGGTTTTCAAGGTAGTTACTAAATTTTGGTGGTCGGGGCAACATTACGCTCCGTGCAGCGACATTCATGTTAGTTGCTAAAATTACACTCCGTGGAGCGACATTAATTATTTTTGCATAAAAAACGCTTCGTAGAGCGAATCTTTATAATACTTTTAAAAACCATCTTCCGACGACGGCGTTTTTACGTGGAGCACGCGTTTCATGCCAGTCCAGTTTCGTTGCAGTTACGAGTTCTCTAGGATTTGGCGTGTTCTTTGACATTCTAAGAGAAACATTCTTTCAACCATAGTTAGAATTTTTGTCCCTCTAGGTATTTTAGCTCCAGTAATTTTATATGCTAAATTGTTAATAAAGGAACTTTGAATATAATATTCATATTATTTGAATTGGATTGGGATGAAATCCCACCTGCTCATATTACACGTACTTGCTGTACGTCAATATCAGAGGAGGTTACCTATGCTGGCTGATTTTAAAATATCTCGTCACGTAGAAATTTTACATAATAGTTCTGTTTGTCTAATTGGATTCGCGGATAGTCCTGAGAAGGCCTATATGGGACCGTGGTTTATATGAACGTGTTTAACAAAAGTTCAATATTCTTAGTACTTAGTGGTTTACCCCCTTAAAATGTCTGTCGTCAAATGCGAATTACGCTAGCTAGGAAATGGACTTAGGATTATTCTATTAACTATGAATGTGATAAAAATTATTTGACAAAAGTTACAATTTGTCTTCGTCCACGTTAAATATAAAAATTCCATAAATAACTAGAATGTTACTTGACAGTGCTGTGAAGTTTGAACAGCACGTGCAAAGCACTGAAACCATTTCCTAGTTCTCATCCACAATCAATTTCAGAAACATTTCAGTAGTCGTCACTTAGTTCCTGACCTAGAAATTGGGGCGCCACAGTACTGCAGTTAAATCTGAAATATTAGACGAACGGTTGACTTCCAGCAGGGAATTACAATAGTAAATGTTAGTAACGCGTGTTAAGTGCAAATTTAATGGAATTAGTGAGAAGTTTTGCAAAATTATTTTTCCATTACCTGAATTATTTTACGTAATCATAAGTTAACCTAAATTGAGGTATCTTCTTTGCTTTGGCCGTCACAACACAATCCTATTTACTAAAACAATTTTCTAAATTTAGAAATTACTTTGTACAAATTCTTAATATCGGTTAAACGATTTGTATGTTTATTATTTTTATAAAATTCGAAATTATTCAGAATGGAACTGAATAAAGGTTTGATGAACTGAAAACTGCAATTGAAATAGCCTCTTAAGGTTTAAATTTATAATTTATAAAGTACTTATATAATAGATACCTAAATACATAACACATTACACCTGTACGTTATATATAGGTGGATATGGAAAGTTTTTGCACTAAAAATACATATAAGTATTAACGTTAACTTAGTGGGTTCTAGTACGATTAAGAAAGTATCTGCATACTTATTGTGACGTGACTTTGTTGTGACTATCGTTTAAAAACTATCAAAACGTCGTCGCAAAAGACTTCGTGGCGCCGACAGCCACGGCAAGGTAATTATATTAATTACGTACCTAGGTAGTTGTAGATTATATGAATAGAACAGGGATTTAAAATTACTATCTGCACAAAGAAGGCTTGCATAAAAAATTATTTTGGAGCATTTTGATTTCTGAGAATTTTTGTGTGGTTACAAGGGTTGCTATTGTTGAAAAGTAGGTATGTTAATAAGTTGTAATATCGAAATCAGTTTCACATCTTGCAATCAGATTATGTACAGAGAACTGGGTTGTGGGAATTTCGTATTAGATAAAAAGTTGTAAAAGTTTTTCGTTTACAATATATAGGTACATTTAAAAACTGTTTTGTAAAATTATTGGCTCTTACCCTACTCATTACAAAAATGTATAAAATTAATTTTACAAACCTTAAATTTTTTACTACATTTTAACTAAAACTATAAGCATTAAAGGTACTTTTTAATTATGAAGAGCAAATAAATCATAAACGAATATGGTAAAGGCGAGATCACTTGAAAAACAGTAGAATTAAACTAGTCTTATTGTTTATATTGGCAAAAAACTGTTTTATAAAATTCTGCCCGTATTGATGGTTACTTTGTTTATAACGAATATTTTGTATAAAATTACTTTTATAAATCTTCCATTTTTACTAAATTTTAATGTTTACTGTTACAAGAATTTTACAAACTTATTGTCATGAATAAAGCAATCATAAATATGGACAATAATTTTACATAGTTTTTTGAGTACTTTTAATTAATTGTTAGAGCCATGTATATAGATCAATAATAATCAGAGCCTGGATCGCAGCGGTAAATGATGTCCAACTGGGATTTGCTCTAGACGATCGCGTAAAAATTTTAATGGATATTGATACAATATCTTATTTTATATATATATATATATTGTTATTATACATGATTTGCAGGAAACAACTACTCAGCGGGCAAATACCCCGACCTGCATTGAATTACACCTTACAAATCATGAAAAATTGGTAGCCAATGTCATTTGTCAACTCCCTGACCAGAAATAGACCGGTTTCGAACTTATTAGTTCTCCTCAGTATGCCATAGGTCATGGAGCAGACAAATGACAGTGGCCAACCTGCTAGTCTTATACAGACTAATGTAAATGGTGTAGTGGTGAGAGGTAAGTGAATCCTCTCGTGTGGTCTAATGCTACTATACACCAGACATCACAGATGTCTCCATGGTGTATAGCGACTTGCCATTTTGCAAGTACCGAGAGCGGCGACCTTCAGCCCTTGGTGGACTTAACCTATATACTGTTATTATACATGATTTGCAGGAAACAACTACTCAGCGGGCAAATACCCCGACCTGTATTGAATTACACCTTACAAATCATGAAAAATTGGTAGCCCAAGGTAAAATACAAAAGGAAAGGTTTTGTATTTTACCTTAGGCTATGGAACTCCACGCAGGCGGCTTACAGTTTGCCTCCGTGGCAATGTTGGTTGTTGCCTTGAAACCACAAGGTCTTCCGACTGCAGCCACAAATGTGCAGCTGGCTTCCTGTCAGTGGTTTCCATTTGTGTCGTTTTTTCCTAAGTTGTGCCTATCCTTTCAACTTAGCTACACCGTGCTGATGAGGACCAAAAAGTCCGAAACACGTGTACACGGTTGCACTATCATTTCTGCGGGCTTGCCCACGAATTTTATTCTTGACTTATTGTCCTGTTCCCGCGATAACACCTTTCCTTTTATATATATATATATATATATATATATATATATATATATATATATATATATATATATATATATACATACATATATATAGCCCATCTAAGAGGGTGAGATAGGAGTTGAAATATTTTAAATATTTATTATTTTACTCAATTCCTGTCGAGTTTTAATTTTAACGGGGATTCACTAAGGACAATGAAATACATCAGAAAAATGTATTGAAATCATTTTCCAGCCCGCCTAAGAAGGTGCGATAGGGGTTGAAATATTTTAAATATTTATTATTTTACTCAATTCCTGTCGAGTTTTAATTTTAACGGGGATTCACTAAGAACAATGAAATACATCAGAAACATGTATTGACATCATTTTCCAGCCCGTCTAAGAGGGTGAGATAGGGGTTGAAATATTTTAAATATTTATTATTTTACTCAATTTCTGTCGCACTTTAATTTTAACGGGGATTCATTAAGAACAATGAAATACATCAGAAAATTGTATTGAAATCATCTTCCAGTGCGTCTAGGAGGGTGAGATAGGGGTTGAAATATTTTAAAAATTATTGACATGTAAATACGATCGAGTTTTAATTTCAACGTGGTTTCGTTAAGAACAACTAAATACATCGGAAAATTGTATTGAACTCATTTTCCAGGCCGTCTAGGAGGGTGAAATGGGGGTTGAAATATTTTAAAAATTCATTATTTTCACAACAATTACTGTCGAGTTTTAATTTTAACGGTAATTTATTAAGAGCAATCAAATACATCATAAAAATGTATTGAAATCATTTTCCAGCCCGTCTAGGAGGGTGAGATAGGGGTTGAAATATTTTAAAAATTTATTATTTTAGCAACAATTACTGTCGAGTTTTAATTTTAACGGGGATTCATTAAGAACAATGAAATACATCAGAAAAATGCATTTAAATCATTTTTCAGCCCGTCTAAGAGGGAAAGATAGGAGTTGAAATATTTTAAATATTTATTATTTTATTTAATTCCTGTCGAGTTTTAATTTTAACGGGGATTCACTAAGAACAAAGAAATACATCACAAAAATGTATTAAAATCATTTTCCAGCCCATGTAAGAGGGTGAGATAGAGGTTGAAATATTTTAAATATTTATTATTTTACTTAATTCCTGTCGAGTTTTAATTTTAACGGGGATTCATTAAGAACAATTAGATACATCAGAAAAATGTATTGAAATCCTTTTCCAGCCCGCCTAAGAGGGTGAGATAGGGGTTGAAATATTTTAAATATTTATTATTTTACTTAATTCCTGTGGAGTTTTAATTTTAACGGAGATTCACTAAGAACAAGGAAATACATCAGAAAAATGTATTGAGATCATTTCCAGCCCGTCTAAGAGGGCGAGATAGGGGTTGAAATGTTTTAAACATTTATTATTTTACTCAATTCCTGTCGAGCTTTAATTTTAACGGGGATTCATTAAGAACAATGAAATACATCAGAAAAATGTATTGATATCATTTTCCAGCCCGTCTAGGAGGGTGAGATAGGGGTTGAAATGTTTTAAAAATTACTGACTTATGTAAATAGGGTCGAGTTTTAACTTCAACGCGGTTTCGTTAAGAACAACTGAATACATCGGAAAATTGTATTGAACTCATTTTCCAGTCCATCTAGGAAGCGGACTGGAAAGTCATTCCATTACATTTTCCATTTTTCTGATGTACTTCGTTATTCTTAATGAATCCACATTGAAATGAAAAATAAACAGCATTTAATAATTTTATTAAGTAATTCTTTGAGTATTTCAACCCCCATCTTCCCTTAGGTGAGAATGTTAAAGAGAGAGAGAGGTCCGACAGGGAAATATTTACTGTTTTTGAGCATAGATTAGATTAGATCAACAAAGGAGCTGGTTATTTAGCCTTCACCACAGCGACCTTTTCAGGTCTATTGTGGTGCTCCTAGAATACATCCCTTATAGTACCTCATCCAACTTTGTCCTTTGTAATAGACTCCACAGCTTTGATAAAGGCCCTTTTGTATAGCTGTCCGCCTTTGGTTTTCTTCTCCGAGTACTTGGAATCTCAGTCTCGCCAGGCCTTCACAGTGGCACAATACGTGAACTGAGGTTTCCTCTTCCTCTTGACAGAACCTGCATGGTGCCCATTAGACTCATGTGTCTATTGAATCGGCAGTGCCCAGTTAGAGGACCTACTGTTACTTTGATGGCCTTACTATTCTGGCTTAGTAGATCTTCCGTAAATTTGGCCGAACGTTCTTTAATGAACTCTTTGGCCTTCCTCTGTTTTGGAAGATTCCTGCACCATTCCAGAGATTTATTTTGCACCCATTCCTTAATGGCTGCTCGTATGCCACAAAAAGGCTCGGGTCCTATTGGGGCTTCAAGTGCGCCTTCCTTGGTCAGTTGGTCAGCATTTTCGTTTCCTCTGTGTCCCTCGTGTCCTGGTACCCATGCAAGGGTCACTCTGTTCTGACTGTAAGGGCCGTCAAGCAGTCCCACACCAATCTTGAGTTGATTTGCATGGAACTGATTGCTTTTATTGCCGCTTGGCTATCAGAGAAAATGGCAATCGATTGATTAACGGTGCTTTGTCCTATTATCTCCCTTGCGCAATAGTTATGGCGATCACTTCAGCCTGAAACACCGTTGCGTATTTCCCTAGACTTATCGCGATACTGACTTTTGACCGTGTCCCGTAAATCCCGGCTCCGACACCTTGTTCTGTCTTGGAGCCGTCAGTGTACTTGTTTGTGCTGTTGTGGAAGGACCGTTTTTCCAGTCCTCCCTGTCCGGTATTACAGTCTGAAAATTCTTGTTGACGTTATACCTTGGGACCATTACGTCCGTGGGCATGCCTAGAATGAGATCTGTCCTCATCTCCGAGTATAACTTCGGGTACTCCGTCTCGTGTTGCTGGCTAATTGGCGTTTAGCCTTGGATTAACCTGTGCACCACTGACCGAGCTTCGCCTTGTATGAATATATGTAATGGTATGGTGGCAGGTCCAAGAGAATCTCAAGTGCAGCCGTAGGAGCAGTTATTATAGCCCCCGTGGCGCACAGGCAAGCAAGCCTTTGTATGCCACTTAATACCGTATTGTCCCCAACTGCACCGTCTTAGTCCACCATACCACTGATCCATAGGTTATCATGGGTCTCACTACTCTGGTGTATAACCACAGGTTCATTTTGGGATTTAGCCCCCGGTTTTTTCCACACATTTACCTACACCTTCCCAGGGCGATTGTGGCTTTCTCTGTGACTTTTTGGATGTGACAGTTCCATGTTAATTTGTTGTCAAAAATGACTCCTAAATATTTTGCCTCACAGGCAAATGGAATTTCCACTCCGTGAGCCTTAGGGGCTTTAGGCCTTGCAGTGCTGTTCTCCGTATAAAATTGACGACTGTGGTTTTGTGGGTACTTATAGAGAGGCCTTCCTTACAACACCATTTGTCAACAACATTTAGGGTTCTTTTGACCATAACTTATTATTTTAAAACACGTATTACAAACAAACTATAAGACTACCTAAGTAGAACTATAACAAGAGTAGTATTATAAATTTTCACTCAATAATTTTAACATATACGAAATAGTTAGATTTGAATTTGAGAAATACGGAAATTGATGTAATTTTTAAAATTAAATTCAACTATTTTGCAAACAACTGAAATTATTGAGTAAAAATTCATATCATTACACCTCACACAATTCTACTTAGGTAGTCTTATACTTTTTTTTACCAATATATGTATAAAAAAAATTATGGCTAAAAATAATAAATATTTCCTTATCGGATCGCTCTCTCTCTCTCTTGGATATTCCTACCTCGAAACCACGTTGAAATTAAAACTCGATCGAATTAACTTATATCATTAATTTTTAAAATATTTCAACCCCTATCTCACCCTCCTAGATGGGCTGGAAAATAATTTCAATACATTTTTCTGATGTATTTAATTGTTCTTAATGAATTTTTAAAATATTTCAACCCCTATCTCACTCTCCTAGACGGGCTGGAAAATTATTTCAATACATTTTTCTGATATATTTCATTGTTCTTAGTGAATCCCCGTTAAAATGAAAACTCGACAGGAATTAAACAAAATAATAAATATTTAAAATATTTCAACCCCTATCTCACCCTCTTAGACGGGCTGGGAAATAATTTCAATACATTTTTCTGATGTATTTAATAGTTCTTAATGAATTTTTAAAATATTTCAACCCCTATCTCACTCTCCTAGACGGACTGGAAAATGATTTCAATACATTTTTCTGATATATTTCATTGTTCTTAGTGAATCCCCGTTAAAATTAAAACTCGACAGGAATTGAGTAAAATAATAAATATTTAAAATGTTTCAACCTCTATCTCACCCTCTTAGACCGGCTGGAAAATGATTTCAATACATTTTTCTGATGTATTTCATTGTCCTTAGTGAATCCCCGTTAAAATTAAAACTCGACAGGAATTGAGTAAAATAATAAATATTTAAAATATTTCAACCCCTATCTCACCTTCTTAGGCGGGCTGGAAAATGATTTCAATACATATTTCTGATGTATTTCATTGTCCTTAGCGAATCCCCGTTAAAATTAAAACTCGACAGGAATTGAGTAAAATAATAAATATTTAAAATATTTCAACCCCTATCTCACCCTCTTAGACGGGCTGGAAAATGATTTCAATACATTTTTCTGATGTATTTAATTGTTCTTAATGAATCCCCGTTAAAATTAAAACTCGACAAGTAATAGTTGCGAAAATAATGAATTTTTAAAATATTTCAACCCCTATCTCACCCTCTTAGATGGGCTGGAAAATGATTTCAATACATTTTTCTGATGTATTTCTTTGTTCTTAGTGAATTCCCGTTAAAATTAAAACTCGACAGGAATTGAGTAAAATAATAAATATTTAAAATGTTTCAACCCCTATCTCACCCTCTTAGATGGGCTGGAAAATTATTTCAATACATTTTTCTGATGTATTTCTTTGCTCTTAGTGAATCCCCGTTAAAATTAAAACTCGACAGGAATTGAGTAAAATAATAAATATTTAAAATATTTCAACTCCTATCTCGGGGGCGAGCGTAGGTGCGTCTTTACTATGTACATACTTCGGTATGCGATGTAAAGCAACGACAGGCGCGGTTAGTAGTTGGATGGGTGACCATTCCAACGGAAACCGAGTCCTCGCCTCACACATCTTCCAGCGGCTTGTATATCAGTGTATGCGCGGAAGCTATACAACCTTAGGCGAGGGTTGTATAGGAGATATACCATCCTTCGGAGGGGATGTAAAGCCGTCGGTCCCTTGTCTATTAAATGTTCGGCAAGTAAAAGATCCCTACTCTTCTTAAGGGAAGAGGATAGGCAAAATTCCTGGTTGGGGGAGGCTCGTCTACAGGCGTCGGTGTTAGGCCTCAGTAGCGGAAATAGGCCGACGTTAAATAAATGTATAAAAAAAAAACTCCTATCTCACCCTTTTAGACGGGCTGGAAAATGATTCATTTTTCTGATGTATTTCATTGTTCTTAGTGAATCCCCGTTAAAATTAAAACTCGACAGGAATTGAGTAAAATAATAAATATTTAAAATATTTCAACCCCTATCTCACCCTCTTAGACCGGCTGGAAAATGATTTCAATACATTTTTCTGATGTATTTCATTGTTCTTAGTGAATCCCCGTTAAAATTAAAACTCGACAGGAATTGAGTAAAATAATAAATATTTAAAATGTTTCAACCCCTATCTCCCCTCTTAGACCGGCTGGAAAATGATTTCAATACATTTTTCTGATGTATTTCATTGTCCTTAGTGAATCCCCGTTAAAATTAAAACTCGACAAGTAATAGTTGCGAAAATAATCAATTTTTAAAATATTTCAACCCCTATCTCACCCTCTTAGATGGGCTGGAAAATGATTTCAATACATTTTTCTGATGTATTTCTTTGTTCTTAGTGAATCCCCGTTAAAATTAAAACTCGACAGAAATTGAGTAAAATAATACATTTTTAAAATATTTCAACCCCTATCTCACCCTCTTAGATGGGCCGGAAAATGATTTCAATACATTTTTCTGATGTATTTCTTTGTTCTTAGTGAATCCCCGTTAAAATTAAAACTCGACAGGAATTGAGTAAAATTATAAATATTTAAAATATTTCAACCCCTATCTCACCCTCTTAGACGGGTCGATACAATTTTTTATTTTAAACAATGCGCCAATATTCAATAGCGCATTCCTCCCAGATTTTATGTCTAAAATTTTAGATTTCTACGATGAGCCGTTCTCGAGAAAAGATGTTTGCTATCAATACGTACATAATTATCATAATATCTGGAATTTGGATTTTTTCACGAGAAAATACTTTCTCTATCTATAGCTAAGAAAGTAAAAACAACTCACCTTTGCTTGTTAGAATATTTACTGTCTCTTAAAAGTCATTAGTACAGTTCAAGCAGGGTTAGTAGTTAATTTATTACATTTCAAAATTAAAAATAAAAGTGAAAACAAATTGGCAACATTGCAGGATGCAGTATGGTATGTATATAATTCATCTTGGACGCAGCATAATTACAGGAATTTAAGAAAAATATGCACTGGATGCACTATTTTATTCCTAGGCTAGACGGAGTTAGTAGAGTATGCATGATAAAAAAGAGTGAATATTCCATCTATGTTAATTCTCGAAGCGCAGTAAGGTATGCTGGACGTAAAGACGCAGCAATGTTAGCGGGATGTGTATATATATATATATATATATAGAGCAATGTTAGGATGTATATATATATATATATATATATAGAGCAATGTTAGGATATATATATATATATATATATATATATATATATATATATATACATCCCGCTAACATTGCTGTGTCTTTACGTCCAGCATACCTAAGCCGGTCTAAGAAGGTGAGATAGGGGTTGAAATATTTTAAAAATTACTGACTTATGTAAATAGGGTCGAGTTTTAGCTTCAACGTGGTTTCGTTAAGAACAACTAAATACATCGGAAAATTGTATTGAACTCATTTTCCAGTCCATCTAGGAAGCGGACTGGAAAATCATTCCAATACATTTTCCATTGTTCTGATGTACTTCGTTATTCTTAATGAATCCACGTTGAAATGAAAAATAAACAGCATTTAATAATTTTATTAAGTAATTCTTTGAGTATTTCAACCCCCATCTTCCCTTAGGTGAGAATGTTAAAGAGAGAGAGAGGTCCGACAGGGAAATATTTACTGTTTTTGAGCATAGATTAGATTAGATCAACAAAGGAGCTGGTTATTTAGCCTTTACCACAGCGACCTTTTCAGGTCTATTGTGGTGCTCCTAGAATACATCTCTTATAGTACCTCATCCAACTTTGTCCTTTGTAATAGACTCCACAGCTTTGATAAAGGCCCTTTTGTATAGCTGTCCGCCTTTGGTTTTCTTCTCCGAGTACTTGGAATCTCAGTCTCGCCAGGCCTTCACAGTGGCACAATACGTGAACTGAGGTTTCCTCTTCCTCTTGACAGAACCTGCATGGTGCCCATTAGACTCATGTGTCTATTGAATCGGCAGTGCCCAGTTAGAGGACCTACTGTTACTTTGATGGCCTTCCTATTCTGGCTTAGTAGATCTTCCGTAAATTTGGCCGAACGTTCTTTAATGAACTCTTTGGCCTTCCTCTGTTTAGGAAGATTCCTCCACCATTCCAGAGATTTATTTTGCACCCATTCCTTAATGGCTGCTCGTATGCCACAAAAGGGCTCGGGTCCTATTGGTGCTTCAAGTGCGCCTTCCTTGGCCAGTTGGTCAGCATTTTCGTTTCCTCTGTGTCCCTCGTGTCCTGGTACCCATGCTAGGGGTCACTCTGTTCTGACTGTAAGGGCCGTCAAGCAGTCCCACACCAATCTTGAGTTGATTTGCATGAAACTGATTGCTTTTATTGCCGCTTGGCTATCAGAGAAAATGGCAATCGATTGATTAACGGTGCTTTGTCCTATTATCTCCTTTGCGCAATAGTGTATGGCGATCACTTCAGCCTGAAACACCGTTGCGTATTTCCCTAGACTTATCGCGATACTGACTTTTGACCTTGTCCCGTAAATCCCGGCCCCGACTCCTTGTTCTGTCTTAGAGCCGTCAGTGTACTTGTTTGTGCTGTTGTAGAAGGACCGTTTTTCCAGTCCTCCCTGTCCGGTATTACAGTCTGAAAATTCTTGTTGACGTTATACCTTGGGACCATTACGTCCGTGGGCATGCCTAGAATGAGATCTGTCCTCATCTCCGAGTATAACTTCGGGTACTCCGTCTCGTGTTGCTGGCTAATTGGCGTTTAGCCTTGCATTAACCTGTGCACCACTGACCGAGCTTCGCCTTGTATGAATATATGTAATGGTATGGTGGCAGGTCCAAGAGAATCTCAAGTGCAGCCGTAGGAGCAGTTATTATAGCCCCCGTGGCGCACAGGCAAGCAAGCCTTTGTATGCCACTTAATAACCGTATTGTCCCCAACTGCACCGTCTTAGTCCACCATACCACTGATCCATAGGTTATCATGGGTCTCACTACTCTGGTGTATAACCACAGGTTCATTTTGGGATTTAGCCCCCGGTTTTTTCCACACATTTGCCTACACCTTCTCAGGGCGATTGTGGCTTTCTCTGTGACTTTTTGGATGTGGGAGTTCCATGTTAATTTTTTGTCAAAAATGACTCCTAAATATTTTGCCTCACAGGCAAATGGAATTTCCACTCCGTGAGCCTTAGGGGCTTTAGGCCTTGCAGTGCTGTTCTCCGTGTAAAATTGACGACTGTGGTTTTGTGGGTACTTATAGACTTACAACACCATTTGTCAACAACATTTAGGGCTCTTTTGACCATAACTTATTATTTTAAAACACGTATTACAAACAAACTATAAGACTACCTAAGTAGAACTATAACAAGAGTAGTGTTATAAATTTTCACTCAATAATTTTAACATATACGAAATAGTTAGATTCGAATTTGAGAAATACGGAAATTGATGTAATTTTTAAAATTAAATTCAACTATTTTGCAAACAACTGAAATTATTGAGTAAAAATTCATATCATTACACCTCACATAATTCTACTTAGGTAGTCTTATACTTTTTTTTACCAATATATGTATAAAAAAAATTAGGGCTAAAAATAATAAATATTTCCTTATCAGATCGCTCTCTCTCTCTCTCTTGGATATTCCTACCTCGAAACCACGTTGAAATTAAAACTCGATCGAATTAACTTATATCATTAATTTTTAAAATATTTCAACCCCTATCTCACTCTCCTAGACGGGCTGGAAAATGATTTCAATACATTTTTCTGATATATTTCATTGTTCTTAGTGAATCCCCGTTAAAATGAAAACTTGACAGGAATTAAGAAAATAATAATATTTAAAATATTTCAACCCCTATCTCATTCTCTTAGACGGACTGGAAAATGATTTCAATACATTTTTCTGATGTATTTCATTGTTCTTAGTGAATCCCCGTTAAAATTAAAACTCGACAGGAATTGAGTAAAATAACAAATATTTAAAATACTTCAACCCCTGCCTCACCCTCTTAGACGGGCTGGGAAATGATTCATTTTTCTGATGTATTTCATTGTTCTTAGTGAATCCCCGTTAAAATTAAAACTCGACAGGAATTGAGTAAAATAATAAATATTTAAAATATTTCAACCCCTATCTCATTCTCTTAGACGGGCTGGAAAATGATTTCAATACATTTTTCTGATGTATTTCATTGTTCTTAGTGAATCCCCGTTAAAATTAAAACTCGACAGGAATTGAGTAAAATAACAAATATTTAAAATACTTCAACCCCTGCCTCACCCTCTTAGACGGGCTGGGAAATGATTCATTTTTCTGATGTATTTCATTGTTCTTAGTGAATCCCCGTTAAAATTAAAACTCGACAGGAATTGAGTAAAATAATAAATATTTAAAATATTTCAACCCCGATCTCACCCTCTTAGACGGGCTGGAAAATGATTTCAATACATTTTTCTGATGTATTTCATTGTCCTTAGTGAATCCCCGTTAAAATTAAACTCGACGGGAATTGAGTAAAATAATAAATATTTAAAATATTTCAACCCCTATCTCACCTTCTTAGGCGGGCTGGAAAATGATTTCAATACATTTTTCTGATGTATTTCATTGTCCTTAGTGAATCCCCGTTAAAATTAAAACTCGACAGGAATTGAGTAAAATAATAAATATTTAAAATATTTCAACGCCTATCTCACCCTCTTAGACGGGCTGGAAAATGATTTCAATACATTTTTCTGATGTATTTAATTGTTCTGAGTGAATCCCCGTTAAAATTAAAACTCGACAAGTAATAGTTGCGAAAATAATGAATTTTTAAAATATTTTATCCCCTATCTCACCCTCTTAGATGGGCTGGAAAATGATTTCAATACATTTTTCTGATGTATTTCTTTGTTCTTAGTGAATCCCCGTTAAAATTAAAACTCGACAGGAATTGAGTAAAATAATAAATATTTAAAATACTTCAACCCCTACCTCACCCTCTTAGACGGGCTGGAAAATGATTCATTTTTCTGATGTATTTCATTGTTCTTAGTGAATCCCCGTTAAAATTAGAACTCGACAGGAATTGAGTAAAATAATAAATATTTAAAATATTTCAACCCCTATCTCACCCTCTTAGACCGGCTGGAAAATGATTTCAATACATTTTTCTGATGTATTTAATTGTTCTTAATGAATCCCCGTTAAAATTAAAACTCGACAAGTAATAGTTGCGAAAATAATGAATTTTTAAAATATTTTATCCCCTATCTCACCCTCTTAGATGGGCTGGAAAATGATTTCAATACATTTTTCTGATGTATTTCTTTGTTCTTAGTGAATCCCCGTTAAAATTAAAACTCGACAGGAATTGAGTAAAATAATAAATATTTAAAATACTTCAACCCCTACCTCACCCTCTTAGACGGGCTGGAAAATGATTCATTTTTCTGATGTATTTCATTGTTCTTAGTGAATCCCCGTTAAAATTAGAACTCGACAGGAATTGAGTAAAATAATAAATATTTAAAATATTTCAACCCCTATCTCACCCTCTTAGACCGGCTGGAAAATGATTTCAATACATTTTTCTGATGTATTTAATTGTTCTTAATGAATCCCCGTTAAAATTAAAACTCGACAAGTAATAGTTGCGAAAATAATGAATTTTTAAAATATTTCAACCCCTATCTCACCCTCTTAGATGGGCTGGAAAATGATTTCAATACATTTTTCTGATGTATTTCTTTATTCTTAGTGAATCCCCGTTAAAAGTAAAACTCGACAGGAATTGAGTAAAATAATACATTTTTAAAATATTTCAACCCCTATCTCACCCTCTTAGATGGCCGGAAAGTGATTTCAATACATTTTGCTGATGTATTTCTTTGTTCTTAGTGAATCCCCGTTAAAATTAAAACTCGACAGGAATTGAGTAAAATAATAAATATTTAAAATACTTCAACCCCTACCTCACCCTCTTAGACGGGCTGGAAAATGATTCATTTTTCTAATGTATTTCATTGTTCTTAGTGAATCCCCGTTAAAATTAAAACTCGACAGGAATTGAGTAAAATAATAAATATTTAAAATATTTCAACCCCTATCTCACCCTCTTAGACCGGCTGGAAAATGATTTCAATACATTTTTCTGATGTATTTCATTGTCCTTAGTGAATCCCCGTTAAAATTAAAACTCGACAGGAATTGAGTAAAATAATAAATATTTAAAATATTTCAACCCCTATCTCACCCTCTTAGATGGGCTGGAAAATTATTTCAATACATTTTTCTGATGTATTTCTTTGTTCTTAGTGAATCCCCGTTAAAATTAAAATTCGACAGGAATTGAGTAAAATAATAAATATTTAAAATATTTCAACTCCTATCTCGGGGGCGAGTGTAGGTGCGTCTTTACTATGTACATACTTCGGTATGCGATGTAAAGCAACGACAGGCGCGGTTAGTAGTTGGATGGGTGACCATTCCAACGGAAACCGCGTCCTCGCCTCACACATCTTCCAGCGGCTTGTATATCAGTGTATGCGCGGAAGCTATACAACCTTAGCCGAGGGTTGTATAGGAGATATACCATCCTTCGGAGGGGATGTAAAGCCGTCGGTCCCTTGTCTATTAAATGTTAGGCAAGTAAAAGATCCCTACTCTTCTTAAGGGAAGAGGTTCGGCAAAATTCCTGGTTGGGGGTAGCTCGTCTACAGGCGTCGGTGTTAGGCCTCAGTAGCGGAAATAGGCCGACGTTAAATAAATGTATAAAAAAAAACCTTCTATCTCATCCTTTTAGACGGGCTGGAAAATGATTCATTTTTCTGATGTATTTCATTGTTCTTAGTGAATCCCCGTTAAAATATAACTCGACAGGAATTGAGTAAAATAATAAATATTTAAAATATTTCAACCCCTATCTCACCCTCTTAGACCGGCTGGAAAATGATTTCAATACATTTTTCTGATGTATTTCATTGTTCTTAGTGAATCCCCGTGAAAATTAAAACTCGATAGGAATTGAGTAAAATATTAAATATTTAAAATGTTTCAACCCCTATCTCACCCTCTTAGACCGGCTGGAAAATGATTTCAATACATTTTTCTGATGTATTTCATTGTCCTTAGTGAATCCCCGTTAAAATTAAAACTCGACAAGTAATAATTGCGAAAATAATGAATTTTTAAAATATTTCAACCCCTATCTCACCCTCTTAGATGGGCTGGAAAATGATTTCAATACATTTTTCTGATGTATTTCTTTGTTCTTAGTGAATCCCCGTTAAAATTAAAACTCGACAGGAATTGAGTAAAATAATACATTTTTAAAATATTTCAACCCCTATCTCGCCCTCTTAGATGGGCCGGAAAATGATTTCAATACATTTTTCTGATGTATTTCTTTGTTCTTAGTGAATCCCCGTTAAAATTAAAACTCGACAGGAATTGAGTAGAATTATAAATATTTAAAATATTTCAACCCCTATCTCACCCTCTTAGGCGGGTCGATACAATTCTTTATTTTAAACAATGTGCCAATATTCAATAGCGCATTCCTCCCAGATTTTATGTCTAAAATTTTAGATTTCTACGATGAGCCGTTCTCGAGAAAAGATGTTTGCTATCAATACGTACATAATTATCATAATATCTGGAATTTGGATTTTTTCACGAGAAAATACTTTCTCTATCTATAGCTAAGAAAGTAAAAACAACTCACCTTTGCTTGTTAGAATATTTACTGTCTCTTAAAAGTCATTAGTACAGTTCAAGCAGGGTTAGTAGTTAATTTATTACATTTCAAAATTAAAAATAAAAGTGAAAACAAATTGGCAACATTGCAGGATGCAGTATGGTATGTATATAATTCATCTTGGACGCAGCATAATTACAGGAATTTAAGAAAAATATGCACTGGATGCACTATTTTATTCCTAGGCTAGACGGAGTTAGTAGAGTATGCATGATAAAAAAGAGTGAATATTCCATCTATGTTAATTCTCGAGGCGCAATAAGGTATGCTGGAATGTTAGCGGGATGTGTATATATATATATAGAGCAATGTTAGGATGTATATATATATATATATATATATACATCCCGCTAACATTGCTGCGTCTTTACGTCCAGCATACCTTATTGCGCTTCGAGAATTAACATAGATGGAATATTCACTCTTTTTTATCATGCATACTCTACTAACTCCATCTAGCCTAGGAATAATAGTGCATCCAGTGCATATTTTTCTTAAATTCCTGTAATTATACTGCGTCCAAGATGAATTATATACATACCATACTGCGTCCTGCAATGTTGCCAATTTGTTTTCACTTTTATTTTTAATTTTGAAATGTAATAAATTAACTACTAACCCTGCTTGAACTGTACTAATGACATTTAAGAGACAGTAAATATTCTAACACGCAAAGGTGTTGTTTTTACTTTCTTAGCTATAGATAGAGAAAGTATTTTCTCGTGAAAAAATCCAAATTCCAGATATTATGATAATTATGTACGTATTGATAGTGTCTACGAAAATAATGGTGATTGTCTGTGATTTTTAGTTGTTGTAAACAGTAGGCCCCACGTTGGGCGCCATGTCTACGAAAATAGGGTTGGTTTGTGAAAAATAAAAAATGTTTTTGTCAGAGACTGCAAATTTTTGAAGTTGAAGGGCGCCAGCAGCCTCGTGAGTAGTGTTTCGTAGATCTGTGATAGGTGGACGAGTTCTCAGGGCCGATTTCTGAAGTTCTGTGATGGTTTTGACGATTTTCTGATTGTCGGAGGGTATTGCTGCTACCCCCTTGTTGCAACTTGTAAGTTGTCATACACTTGAACCGCTTTTGGAACAAGGTACCCCACTTTGTGCATATATATAGGCGCTTTTGCCTGGTATGTAACGATTCGCGGAAATAAAAGTCGGAGATCCAATAAATTGTAACGTTAAGCAGAACTCTGGCGACGTTCGTTGCACAATTTAATTTGAATTTTACCCCTAACTTTTACTGAGCTAACACTTAATTTCGGAACGAGTTGAATGTCACGACACGATTGTAGATGAGTTGTTGAAGTAAGCTGGCCTTTCTCCTCCACGCTGCAGGGTATAACTACGCTGGTAGCTATGACGCCGTGCTGGTATTGGTCCGTCAGGTTGAGACTTGAAGATCTGGATGATTGCTCGAAGTGGACTGGTAGATGTTGACTCGTTGGCTGTTCGGAGTGAACTGCTTGATGACGTAGTAGTTGTATCGATGAGTACCCGGAGTGAACTGCCGCTGTTGAAACCTCGCCGCGATCCTGTAGACATCGGGGCGGACGGAGCTCTGAGCGTTAGGTCGGCTGGCGTTTGGAACGCTGTGTGCCGGATGAGCGGCTGGGGCCGCCTGCTGCGTCGTGTCGTCCCCGCCCAGTCATGCCGAGGCGGACGGGATCCCAAGCGTTGATATACTCCTGGAGCGTCTATTGCGTTGTATTTAATTCGCGCTGTGATGCTAACGTGTGAATATGTTAAAATATATGAATTGCGACTGTTAAAATTTAATTAAAAATTATTTTTAATGGCCTTTTTTGGCTTCGACAACACCCCCCTTACTTTGGAAAAGGACGGCGTTAGAGTTCTGCTTGACCTTGTTACGTAGTTTATTAACAAGTTTTAGAATGGTAATGAACAATTTCAAGTCTTACTGACTACTAACAATAAATAAAAGTAAAAATCCCGAAACAAAAGTTATATAATGCAAAAAATGAAAATTAAAAACGATGGTTCTTCTGACGTGGGCACTACCAGAGCGTCCTCACTATAGTTCGTTGGGCACTTATGACACTTCGTTGAGGTGCCCGGGGCTGGTTGGGTCAACGACGACAAGTCTGGCTCGGCGTCGTCGTCTGGGGAAAGATGGCTGGGCAGCTTGCTGACCTGTTGATGGCTGGGCAGCTGGCTGACCTGTTGATGATTGGGCAGCTGGTTGACCTGTTGATGGTTGGGCAGCTCGCTGACCTGCTGATGGTTGGGCAGCTTGCTGACCTGTTGATGGTTGGGCAGCTCGCTGACCTGTTGATGGTGAATCTGAAAAAGTCAAATCAAAGGGTTGCCGGCTGGCAACATTGGAGCTCGTCGATGGCTGCGGCTCGGGCATCGCATCTTTGGGAGCATCGTCATGGTTGGGTAGTTGAACGCCTTCCTGGGGCTCCCGCGCTTGAGGGCCTGGTCGGTCATTGTCGTCATCTGGGTCAGAGGTGTTGGATTCCACGTCCGTGGCATCGTGGTAGTCTGTCTCGGTTTCACTAGCGAAGTCGGCTTCCTCGTTCCCCCTGGGAGCTGGTCGCAGGTGGTCCACGTGAATTATAGAGATGTGGCCGTCTCGGTCCACCTCGTATACCTCGTCGCTGAGCTTCTTGGCGATGGTGTGGGGCCCTGTCCACAGTGGTCCAAACGCCTTCTTTGTCTTAACGTGCACCTTGGTCATAACTTGGTCGCCTATCTGAAACGTGATTGGGGGTTCGACCCCTGGGTTAGCATATCTAGCTTGAAAGTTAAGTTGCCGCGCGTAGATCTGGCGGTTTCGCTGACGGCGTGGAGGAGCAGGTTCGCGACGCAACGTGCGATATTGCGGGGTGTCCCACTCTCCTTGCCTGGGCAATTCGTAACCTAAGACTGCTTTTGCTGGTGTCATACCGGTCGCGGCGTTGTATCGCGTCCGCAATACTTGGAGCGCCTTGTGCAGATATCCGTCCCAGCTGGACTGCTGCTTTCCCTGGAGCATGACTCGCAAGATTTTCTTTAGTTCTTGAACGTGCGTTTCTGTCGGGTTCGCCTGTTGATGATAGATGGGCGAGAACATCTGGCTCACATGCTGTCGTTCGCACCATCGTCTAAGCGTAGCCCCCTGGAAGATGGAACCATTGTCTGAAATCAAAATTTTTGGTAAGCCGTACCTGGTTACGATCTTCTCCTCAAGGTACTTTGTCACTGTTTTCCCCGTTACTTCTGGGTAGGCCTTGGCTTCGACCCACTTAGTAAACACGTCGGTAATGATGAGGGCATATCTGTTCATGTTCCTTGTCTCCGGGAAGGGTCCCAGTACATCGATGCTGATGGTCTCAAAGGGACAGCTTGGACTGTGTGCCTGCTGCGGGGCGTTCCTCTGCTTCTGCCGGGACTTAACTGTGGAACAGATGATACAATTTTGTACATACCGTGAGACGTGTTTATGTAAGTTCTTGCAGTGGTAACGTTGGGTGATTGCCCTTAGTGTTTCATCCCTGCTGGGATGTGCTGCGTCGGTGGCATCATGAAACTGGCGTATGGTTTTCGTGACCATACTTCGGGGAAGGATGAGTGGCTCGCGTCCCTGATATCTTCGCCAGAGAAGGTTGTCTGCTACCCTGTGTGTCCTGTGAAACGTGGCTTCTTTGTTATTTTGTGGCCCGCTGTGATCGATGGCGTTCCACAAGATGATGTTGTCTCGAATGTTCCTGGGGCGATTTTGAGCTTGGACTTCTTCTCCGTACAACTGCAGGTGATCCATCACGCGTATTGGCTCTGCTGACGGTGCTTCGTCGGCCTGGTGGGTGAATGGAGGAGGCAGCAGCTTCCGCTCTTCGATCGGCTCATGTTCATCGTTAGGACTGGGGTTTCTGCTTAAGAAGTCCGCCAACTCGTTGTCCTTCCCTGGACAGTGGACGACTTCGAACTGATACTCTTGCAACAGCAGGGACCAGCGCATCAGCTTCGTCTTGCTGTCTTTGTTTTTCTGTAGCCATGTGAGTGCCTTACTATCTGTTAACAGAGTAAAAGGTTTATCTTCGAGATATATTTTGTATTTTTTAATAGCCCATAGTGTGGCTAAAACCTCCAATTCATTAACGTGATATTTCTGCTCCGCTTTCGTGAGCGTCGCACTGGCGTAAGATACCACAAGTTTGTTTCCTTGATCGTCTTTTTGGTATAACGTGGCGCCGAGCCCACGGAGTGAGGCATCGGTCTGCAAATAAAAATGCTCCGAAAAGTCTGGTCGATGCAATACCAGCGGTTCTCGTAATATTATCGTCTTGAGCTTTTCGAACGCTTCTTGACACTCAAGCGTCCATTTGTACTTTACCGTTTTTGACAAGAGCTGTGTGAGTGGCCTTGTTAATTGTGCCGCATTCGGAATGTATTCGCGAATCCGATTACACGTTCCCAAAAAGCTTTGTAGTTGCTTTTTTGTCTGCGGATGCGTGAAATCTAAAATAGCGTCGATGTGCCTTTGCTGTGGTTCCGTTGTGGCTTCTCGAATGTGGTGACTGAGGTAGTCCAACTGTTCGGCAGCTATCGTGCACTTCTCCGGGGATATATGTAGATTATGCGTCTTTATCCTTTCGAATACGAGTTTTAAGTGTTTTACGTGGTCTTCGATGGTCTCGCTGTAAATAATTATGTCATCTAGGTACACATTAACAAAATTATGTAAAAAGCCGATTAGTACCTCTCGCACCATAAATTTTTGGAAGGTGGCTGGCGCTGTTTTCAGCCCGAAAGGCATAACGGTAAATTGATAAGACGCGCCGTCTGGCGTCGTAAAGGCAGTATATTGTTTAGACTGGCAGTCCATGGGTATCTGCCAGTATCCAGCTTTCAAATCCAGTAATGTAAAGTACTTGGCTCTACCAAAGTCTTTAATCGTTTCATAAATTTTGGGTAAGACTGAAGATTCGCATTCCGTTATTTCGTTCAGCTTACGATAGTCTATACGAAAACGAGGCTTTTTATTCGACCTTTGCACTAAAACCGGTGGCGAGCTATATTGGGAGCGGCTAGGCTCTATAACTCCGGCTTCTAGCATTTCCTCTACCTGCTCGTTAAGAATCTTTTTCTTCTCTGGAGACAGTGGGTAGGGTTTCTGGTGAATTATTTTGTCCGACGTTAATTTAATCGTGTGCTGTACACTATCTGTGGTCGCCTTGGCAGGAACTTCGTCAAACAGATGCGCGAACTCACAGAATAGTGGTGTTAAAGCTGATTTGTGGTTTTCCGGAATTATTAAATTTTCGGGTAAATTATTATTCGATATTTGTGCCCTTGTGGCCGGGTTACAATAAATTGTGTGCCTCTGTTCGACATCTACATAAATACATTTGCGACTGTAATCTAGCGTCGCGTCCTCCTGGTTTAGAAATGGAGCGCCTAGGATTACTTCTTCATTTAAATTATTAAAAACTTGAAAATTCCCTGTGGAATGCAATTCTTGTATATTATAGTTTAAGTCGAGCGTGCCTAATGATTCATACGTCTCACTGCCGCATGCGAGCGAAAATAACTGCTTGGTACTGCTCTTTTGCAGGTCCTCAACTAAGTCTGCCCTGATGACATTACTCGCGGCGCCGGAATCTATTAGAGCTGTGCACTCGTGATTATTTATATTAATGTGTATTCGAAATAAATATTTTAAGTGCGATGCACTATATAAAGGTAAAATTTCCTGATTTGACGTCTGAATACCTATTGATTTGTATTCAGGTTTGCCAAAGTTTTGTGAAAATAATGGGTTTAAATCGTACGTTTCTGTGTAGTCTTGATAGGTATGATATGTGATTGTATTTATTGCTTGTTGAGAATTTATTCTTGGCTTGGGCGTTATTGTGGTGTCGTCTCGACGACCTCTTGTAACGTTTGTTGCCGCTGCGGGGCCGTGTTCAGGGGACGGCGTTGTGGATTTTCCCCGGCCCTGAAATAGTTTTTTGGCTGTTGGGTGTGTTGCTGCGGTGGTTGTTGCTGCGTTTGTTGCCTAGCAGGTGCTTGTTGTCGCTGCTGGAGTGGTTGTGACTGCAGTGGTTGAGTGGGCTGCCTGTTTGGGCAGTCTCTGTTATAGTGCCACCCCCCACAGTGGCGGCATGGTGATGGCGGCTGTCTATTTTGTGTTGCTTGAGTGACTCCTTGGGACGTCGTGGCTGTCGTACTGGACACTGGTCGGTCCATTCTTCTAGTATTGTTGTCACGAGGTGTCGTGCTAACTTGCGTGTTTTCTGGACGAGGCCTGTAGGGTTTCCATTGTCCCTTGGCATCTTCTTTAATATCGGTCTCGATCTGGGTTGCGAGCCGAATAAGTTCGTCTGTGGAGCGGATTGTGGCTCCCCTCAAACGACTTCTCACTTCGGGACGAAGCTGGTCCAGGATCGTTGCTGCCTTGTGCTGCTCCCCCTTCTCAGGCTCCAAACGATTGAACAGACAATATTTTTTTGTGATAAATAATTCGGCGTTTTCGTCAGCGCCTTGTTTATCCCCATACAGCTTCGCTGTGTTTTGGGTGATGGTTGTGGTGGAGTCGTATTTGTCGTAGATCCGGTCCACGAAAGTGTTGTAGTTGTCGATCAGATTGCGGTACGGCTCGTACCACCTCGCAGCGTCGCCTCGTAGCTGCTGGATCGCAATGTTTAATTTGTCACCTTCGTCGCTGATGTTGGTGCGCCTAAAATGTTGGTCCATCCTCCGGATAAACGCTGTTGGGTCTTCATGGTCCTGGCCGCTGAATGTGTGTACCGGCTTGATCCTTGATGCACGATCTTGAGAGTTTTGCTGGGTAATCTGCTGCAATGCTTGCATGAATGTAGTGGCCATACTGGAGAAAGCGTTCTCCATATTCTGCATGGGTGCTTGCGTGATCGGTTGTGTGGGAATGGTTGTTGAGCTCGGTACGTTTGGTTGGTTTGCTGGCTGTTGCGGCTCAGGGGTATATGCTGATTGGGTGAGCCTACACGATGGACGTGGTTCGGGAAAAATGGCTGGTGGTTGTAGTGACTCGTCCCTTGACGCTTGCAGAGTCCTGGGTTGCTCGAAATTGTATTGCTGGGCGTTGTGCTCCATGTCTGGTGAATTATTTGTACTCGTCCTATATGGGTTCGTGTCACCGTCCGGTTGACTATATATAGTGCCGAGACGTGTGCGGCGTGCCGTATTTATAATTGGTGTATTATCATTCATAATAGTTTATAGTTTATAATTGTTTATAGTTTATGATAGTTTATAGTTTATAATAGTTTATAGTTTTTAGCAGTCAAACAATATAAGGCAATTTATGGAGAGTGTTACAATAATCGCAGTTGCTTACCTGTCCTGGCGACACTCACTGCACTTAAGTTTACGCGTTTTTTTTTTTTTTTTTAAACGGCACTGCACTGTGTTTTTTATTAATCTTCTTCCGTTGAAAAGCCCCTTAGTTGGGCGACATGTCTACGAAAATAGGGTTGGTTTGTGAAAAATAAAAAATGTTTTTTGTCAGAGACTGCAAATTTTTGAAGCTGAAGGGCGCCAGCAGCCTCGTGAGTAGTGTTTCGTAGATCTGTGATAGGTAGACGAGTTCTCAGGCCGATTTCTGAAGTTCTGTGATGGTTTTGACGATTTTCTGATTGTCGGAGGGTATTGCTGCTACCCCCTTGTTGCAACTTGTAAGTTGTCATACACTTGAACCGCTTTTGGAACAAGGTACCCCACTTTGTGCATATATATAGGCGCTTTTGCTTGGTATGTAACGATTCGCAGAAATAAAAGTCGGAGATCCAATAAATTGTAACGTTAAGCAGAACTCTGGCGACGTTCGTTGCACAATTTAATTTGAATTTTACCCCTAACTTTTACTGAGCTAACACTTAATTTCGGAACGAGTTGAAAGTCACGACACGATTGTAGATGAGTTGTTGAAGTAAGCTGGCCTTTCTCCTCCACGCTGCAGGGTATAACTACGCTGGTAGCTATGATGCCGTGCTGGTATTGGTCCGTCAGGTTGAGACTTGAACATCTGGATGATTGCTCGAAGTGGACTGGTAGATGTTGACTCGTTGGCTGCTCGGAGTGAACTGCTTGATGACGTAGTAGTTGTATCGATGAGTACCCGGAGTGAAGTGCCGCTGCTGAAACCTCGCCGCGATCCTGTAGACATCGGGGCGGACGGAGCTCTGAACGTTAGGTCGGCTGGCGTTTGGAACGCTGTGTGCCGGATGAGCGGCTGGGGCCGCCTGCTGCGTCGTGTCGTCCCCGCCCAGTCATGCCGAGGCGGACGGGATCCCAAGCGTTGATATACTCCTGGAGCGTCTATTGCGTTGTATTTAATTCGCGCTGTGATGCTAACGTGTGAATATGTTAAAATATATGAATTGCGACTGTTAAAATTTAATTTAAAATTATTTTTAATGGCCTTTTTTGGCTTCGACAACAATAGCAAATATCTTTGCTCGAGAACGGCTCATCGTGCAGTTAGCACTTGGATTGGTGACCATTCCAACGGAAACCGCGTTCTCGCCTCACATATCTTCCAGCGGCTTGTATATCAGTGTATGCGCGGAAGCTATACAACCTTAGGCGAGGGTTGTATAGGAGATATACCATCCTTCGGAGGGGATGTAAAGCCGTCGGTCCCTTGTCTATTAAATGTTAGGCAAGTAAAAGATCCCTACTCTTCTTAAGGGAAGAGGTTCGGCAAAAATTCC
The DNA here is from genome assembly GCA_963675555.1 of Leptura quadrifasciata. Lineage (NCBI taxonomy): Eukaryota > Metazoa > Arthropoda > Insecta > Coleoptera > Cerambycidae > Leptura > Leptura quadrifasciata. The sequence continues at coordinate 78,568,670 of OY776676.1, read as the reverse complement.
TGGTTGGGGGTAGCTCGTCTACAGGCGTCGGTGTTAGGCCTCAGTAGCGGAAATAGGCCGACGTTAAATAAATGTATAAAAAAAAAACGGCTCATCGTAGAAATCTAAAATTTTAGACATAAAATCTGGGAGGAAGGCGCTATTGAATATTGGCACATTGTTTAAAATAAAAAATTGTATCGACCCGTCGAAGAGGATGAGATAGGGGTTGAGATATTTTAAATATTTATAATTTTACTCAATTCCTCTCGAGTTTTAATTTTAACGGGGATTCACTAAGAACAAAGAAATACATCAGAAAAATGTATTGAAATCATTTTCCGGCCCATCTAAGAGGGTGAGATAGGGGTTGAAATATTTTAAAAATTTATTATTTTACTCAATTCCTGTCGAGTTTTAATTTTGACGGGGATTCACTAAGAACAATGAAATACATCAGAAAAATGTATTGAAATCATTTTCCAGCCGGTCTAAGAGGGTGAGATAGGGGTTGAAATATTTTAAATATTTATTATTTTACTCAATTTCTGTCGAGTTTTAATTTTAACGGGGATTCACTAAGAACAGTGAAATACATCAGAAAAATGAATCATTTTTCAGCCCGTCTAAGAGGGTGAGGTAGGGGTTGAAGTATTTTAAATATTTATTATTTTACTCAATTCCTGCCGAGTTTTAATTTTAACGGGGATTCACTAAGAACAATGAAATACATCAGAAAAATGAATCATTTTCCAGCCCGCCTAAGAGGGTGAGGTAGGGGTTGAAGTATTTTAAATATTTATTATTTTACTCAATTCCTGTCGAGTTTTAATTTTAACGGGGGTTCACTAAGAACAATGAAATACATCAGAAAAACGAATCATTTTCCAGCCCGTCTAAGAGGGTGAGGTAGAGGTTGAAGTATTTTAAATATTTATTATTTTACTCAATTTCTGTCGAGTTTTAATTTTAACGGGGATTCACTAAGAACAAAGAAATACATCAGAAAAATGTATTGAAATCATTTTCCGGCCCATCTAAGAGGGTGAGATAGGGGTTGAAATATTTTAAAAATTTATTATTTTACTCAATTCCTGTCGAGTTTTAATTTTGACGGGGATTCACTAAGAACAATGAAATACATCAGAAAAATGTATTGAAATCATTTTCCAGCCGGTCTAAGAGGGTGAGATAGGGGTTGAAATATTTTAAATATTTATTATTTTACTCAATTTCTGTCGAGTTTTAATTTTAACGGGGATTCACTAATAACAGTGAAATACATCAGAAAAATGAATCATTTTTCAGCCCGTCTAAGAGGGTGAGGTAGGGGTTGAAGTATTTTAAATATTTATTATTTTACTCAATTCCTGCCGAGTTTTAATTTTAACGGGGATTCACTAAGAACAATGAAATACATCAGAAAAATGAATCATTTTCCAGCCCGCCTAAGAGGGTGAGGTAGGGGTTGAAGTATTTTAAATATTTATTATTTTACTCAATTCCTGTCGAGTTTTAATTTTAACGGGGGTTCACTAAGAACAATGAAATACATCAGAAAAACGAATCATTTTCCAGCCCGTCTAAGAGGGTGAGGTAGAGGTTGAAGTATTTTAAATATTTATTATTTTACTCAATTTCTGTCGAGTTTTAATTTTAACGGGGATTCACTAAGAACAATGAAATACATCAGAAAAATGTATTGAAATCATTTTCCAGTCCGTCTAAGAGGGTGAGATAGGGGTTGAAATATTTTAAATATGTATTATTTTACTCAATTCCTGTCTAGGTATTTCCATATTAAAATTAAGTCTAAAATTGTACGGTGAATTCATGTCTCTGGTGAGCGTAAACTTATCAGGATGAGACTTAACATAGCAAATACAATTCAAAATATATATATTGATAACAGTTAGAAGATTTAATTGCTTAAACAGGTCTCTGCAGGAGTATCTGGGGCTTTTGAACGTCATTGTTCTTAGTATGCTTTTTTGTATGATTAAAATTTCACTAATTCTTGTACAATTTCCCCAACATAAGATACCGTAATTTAGTCTGGAGTAGACATAAGCATAATAATATGTTAGCAAGACTTCAATTGTAACATAATTTCTCAGTTGCCATAAGACAAAGCATGTTGTTGATAGTTTTTTTAATATGACATCAACCTGGGCACTCCATGTTTGTTGTGAGTCTACGCATAAGCCAAGAAATTTAACATGTATACTCTGTTGAATACTACTTTTGTTTATTTTTACTAATACACTTTCATCCAGTTTTCTTCGAGAGAACAGTATGAGATCAGTTTTGAGTTCATTTAATATGAAGCCAGTATACAGACAGTAATTTTTCATTCTGTGAATTACATTATTTGCCAAGGTACTTAAATCATTAAAATTATCTGAACTAACTGCTATTAAGGCGTCATCCGCAAAAAGAGATACAAAACCACTTGGAAAATAGGAGAAAATATCATTGATAAAGGTGATAAATAAGAGAGGACCCAGTACACTCCCCTGGGGTACCCCTTCCTCGACAGCTAAGGGCAGTGACTTGTAAGTAGTATTATCAGTTCTTAAAATAACTTCCTGGCTCCGCCCTTGCAAATAAGATGCAAGCCAATCTAAGGCAGGCCCCCTTATACCATAATTGTACAATTTATTTTGCAACAAATGAATGTTAACTGTGTCAAACGCACGTTTTAGGTCGAATAAAATACATACCGTTTTATTTCTATATTCAAAATTCTGCAAGATAAAGTTGTACACTGTCAAAATATCATCCTGAGTTGATAATTTACTCCTAAAACCAAACTGATTATTTGATAATATTTTTTCTGATTCCAGGAATTTTGAAAGCCTAGCATGAAAAGCATTTTCATATAATTTAGAGAGAGCCGAGAGTAGGGCAATTCCTCTATAGTTTGTGATTTGTGACATGTCACCTTTTTTGTGAATTGGGACAATAAGAGCTTTTTTTTAAAAGTGTTGGGAACATTCCGCCTTGAAAAGAAAGATTAATAAGTATAGTAATACAGTTAGCAATGTGATCAGCAACTTTAATTAGTAGAGAACAGGGTATTTCATCATAGCCTGCAGACTGCTTGTTGGATATTTTAATTAGAATTGTTCGTACTTCTTGAAAAGTAATACGAAATAAGAAAAATGTCTTTTCTCGAATTTCAGAAGCAGCCTGCCCACTGACAGGCAATTTATTAGTTAAATCGTTTACCGAATTAATAAAATAATGATTGAAAGCTTGAGTGGCATCCTGGTGATTAATGATATTGAGCCCTGTTTCATCTACTAGGCATGATGGTATATTATGAGATTTTTTGTTGTTTACTTGACTGTTTATTATTTGCCAGGCTATGGTAGATTTATTACTAGAGTTTAATATTAGTGAATTGTAATAGTTTTTTTTAGCTATTTCTATATGTAATGAATGGTTTTTCTTTAGGATATTATAACGAATGAGAACATTTTCATCCATAGTTTCTTTATACATTTTGAATACATCTCTGATAAATCTACCTTCATCAATTAATTGTTGAGTTATCCAAGGTTTACTGGAGTTAAACTTTTTATGGTTAACAACTGCTTCTAAAGAGAAAGCGCAGTCCAAAAGCTTAAGGAAAATGTAGTAGAAATGTTCAAATTTAGTGTTACTGTTTGCTTCAGCATTCAAGAAATCCCATTTTTCAAAAGATAATAGATAGTTAAATTTAGCTAAATAAGTTTTAATTATAACCGGGATTCACTAAGAACAACGAAATACATCAGAAAAATGTATTGAAATTATTTCCCAGTCCGTCTAAGAGGGTGAGATAGGGGTTGAAATATTTTAAATATTTATTATTTTGTTCAATTCCTGTCGAGTTTTAATTATAACCGGGATTCACTAAGAACAACGAAATACATCAGAAAAATGTATTGAAATTATTTCCCAGCCCGTCTAAGAGGGTGAGATAGGGGTTGAAATATTTTAAATATTTATTATTTTGTTCAATTCCTGTCGAGTTTTAATTTTAACGGGAATTCACTAAGAACAATGAAATATATCAGAATAATGTATTGAAATCATTTTCCAGTCCGTCTAGGAGAGTGAGATAGGGGTTGAAATATTTTAAAAATTCATTAAGAACAATTAAATACATCAGAAAAATGTATTGAAATTATTTCCCAGCCCGTCTAAGAGGGTGAGATAGGGGTTGAAATATTTTAAATATTTATTATTTTGTTTAATTCCTGTCGAGTTTTCATTTTAACGGGGATTCACTAAGAACAATGAAATATATCAGAAAAATGTATTGAAATCATTTTCCAGCCCGTCTAGGAGAGTGAGGTAGGGGTTGAAATATTTTAAAAATTCATTAAGAACAATTAAATACATCAGAAAAATGTATTGAAATTATTTTCCAGCCCATCTAGGAGGGTGAGATAGGGGTTGAAATATTTTAAAAATTAATGATATAAGTTAATTCGATCGAGTTTTAATTTCAACGTGGTTTCGAGGTAGGAATATCCAAGAGAGAGAGAGCGATCCGATAAGGATCATAGGCCATAATTTTTTTTATACATATATTGGTAAAAAAAGTATAAGACTACCTAAGTAGAATTGTGTGAGGTGTAATGATATGAATTTTTACTCAATAATTTCAGTTGTTTGCAAAATAGTTGAATTTAATTTTAAAAATTACATTTCTGTATTTCTCAAATTCAAATCTAACTATTTCGTATATGTTAAAATTATTGAGTGAAAATTTATAACACTACTCTTGTTATAGTTCTACTTAGGTAGTCTTATAGTTTGTTTGTAATACGTGTTTTAAAATAATAAGTTATGGTCAAAAGAGCCCTAAATGTTGTTGGCAAATGGTGTTGTAAGGAAGGCCTCTCTATAAATACCCACAAAACCACAGTCGTCAATTTTACACGGAGAAGAGCACTGCAGGCCTAAAGCCCCTAAGGCTCACGGAGTGGAAATTCCATTTGCCTGTGAGGCAAAATATTTAGGAGTCATTTTTGACAAAAAATTAACATGGAACTGTCACATCCAAAAAGTCACAGAGAAAGCCACAATCGCCCTGGGAAGGTGTAGGCAAATGTGTGGAAAAAACCGGGGGCTAAATCCCAAAATGAACCTGTGGTTATACACTAGAGTAGTGAGACCCATGATAACCTATGGATCAGTGGTATGGTGGACTAAGACGGTGCAGTCGGGGACAATACGGTTGTTAAGTGGCATACAAAGGCTTGCTTGCCTGTGCGCCACGGGGGCTATAATAACTGCTCCTACGGCTGCACTTGAGATTCTCTTGGACCTGCTACCATACCATTACATATATTCATACAAGGCGAAGCTCGGTCAGTGGTGCACAGGTTAATGCAAGGCTAAACGCCAATTAGCCAGCAACACGAGACGGAGTACCCGAAGTTATACTCGGAGATGAGGACAGATCTCATTCTAGGCATGCCCACGAACGTAATGGTCCCAAGGTATAACGTCAACAAGAATTTTCAGACTGTAATACCGGACAGGGAGGACTGGAAAAACGGTCCTTCCACAACAGCACAAACAAGTACACTGACGGCTCCAAGACAGAACACGGTGTCGGAGCCGGCATTTACGGGACACGGTCAAAAGTCAGTATCGCGAAGTCTAGGGAAATACGCAACGGTGTTTCAGGCTGAAGTGATCGCCATACACTATTGCGCAAGGGAGATAATAGGACAAAGCACTGTTAATCAATCGATTGCCATTTTCTCTGATAGCCAAGCGGCAATAAAAGCAATCAGTTCCATGCAAATCAACTTAAGATTGGTGTGGGACTGCTTGACGGCCCTTACAGTCAGAACAGAGTGACCCTAGCATGGGTACCAGGACACGAGGGACACAGAGGAAACGAAAATGCTGACCAACTGGCCAAGGAAGGCGCACTTGAAGCCCCAGTAGGACCCGAGCCCTTTTGTGGAATGGTGGAGGAATCTTCCAAAACAGAGGAAGGCCAAAGAGCTCATTAAAGAACGTTCGGCCAAATTTACGGAAGATCTACTAAGCCAGAATAGGAAGGCCATCAAAGTAACAGTAGGTCCTCTAACTGGGCACTGTCGATTCAATAGACACATGAGTCTAATGGGCCTGGCAGAGAACGCACCATGCAGGTTCTGTCAAGAGGAAGAGGAAACCTCAGTTCACGTATTGTGCCACTGTGAAGGCCTGGCGAGACTGAGATTCCAAGTACTCGGAGAAGAAAACCAAAGGCGGACAGCTATACAAAAGGGCCTTTATCAAAGCTGTGGAGTCTATTACAAAGGACAAAGTTGGATGAGGTACTATAAGGGATGTATTCTAGGAGCACCACAATAGACCTGAAAAGGTCGCTGTGGTATAGGCTAAATAACCAGCTCCTTTGTTGATCTAATCTAATCTATGCTCAAAAACAGTAAATATTTCCCTGTCGGACCTCTCTTTCTCTTTAACATTCTCACCTAAGGGAAGATGGGGGTTGAAATGCTCAAAGAATTACTTAATAAAATTATTAAATGCTGTTTATTTTTCATCTCAACGTGGATTCATTAAGAATAACGAAGTACATCAGAAAAATGGAAAATGTATTGGAATGATTTTCCAGTTCGCTTCCTAGATGGACTGGAAAATGAGTTCAATACAATTTTCCGATGTATTTAGTTGTTCTTAACGAAACCACGTTGAAGTTAAAACTCGACCCTATTTACATCAGTCAGTAATTTTTAAAATATTTCAACCCCTATCTCACCCTCCTAGACGGGCTGGAAAATGATTTCAATACATTTTTCTGATGTATTTCATTGTTCTTAATAAATCCCCGTTAAAATTAAAGCTCGACAGGAATTGAGTAAAATAATAAATGTTTAAAACATTTCAACCCCTATCTCGCCCTCTTAGACGGGCTGGAAATGATCTCAATACATTTTTCTGATGTATTTCCTTGTTCTTAGTGAATCCCCGTTAAAATTAAAACTCGACAGTAATTGTTGCTAAAATAATAAATTTTTAAAATATTTCAACCCCTATCTCACCCTCTTAGACGGGCTGGAAAATGATTTCAATACATTTTTATGATGTATTTGATTGTTCTTAATAAATTACCGTTAAAATTAAAACTCGACAGTAATTGTTGCGAAAATAATGAATTTTTAAAATATTTCAACCCCCATTTCACCCTCCTAGACGAACTGGAAAATGAGTTCAATACAATTTTACAATGTATTTAGTTGTTCTTAACGAAACCACGTTGAAATTAAAACTCGATCGTATTTACATAAGTCAATAATTTTAAAAATATTTCAACCCCTATCTCACCCTCCTAGACGGACTGGAAGGTGATTTCAATACAATTTTCTGATGTATTTCATTGTTCTTAATGAATCCCCGTTAAAATTAAAGCGCGACAGGAATTGAGTAAAATAATAAATATTTAAAATATTTCAACCCCTATCTCACCCTCTTAGATGGGCTGGAAAATGATGTCAATACATGTTTCTGATGTATTTCATTGTTTTTAGTGAATCCCCGTTAAAATTAAAACTCGACAGGAATTGAGTAAAATAAAAAATATTTAAAATATTTCAACCCCTATCTCACCTTCTTAGGCGGGCTGGAAAATGATTTCAATACAATTTTCTGATGTATTTCATTGTTCTTAATGAATCCCCGTTAAAATTAAAGCGCGACAGGAATTGAGTAAAATAATAAATATTTAAAATATTTCAACCCCTATCTCACCCTCTTAGATGGGCTGGAAAATGATTTCAATACATTTTTCTGATGTATTTCTTTATTCTTAGTGAATCCCCGTTAAAATTAAAACTCGTCAGGAATTGAGTAAAATAATAAATATTTAAAATATTTCAACTCCTATCTCACCCTTTTAGACGGGCTGAAAAATGATTTCAATGCATTTTTCTGATGTATTTCATTGTTCTTAACGAATCCCCGTAAGGTGTAATCCAATGCAGGTCGGGGTATTTGCCCGCTGAGTAGTTGTTTCCTGCAAATCATATATTATAACAGTAGGTTAAGTCCACCTCGGACTGAAAGGTCGCCGCTCTCAGGTACTTGCAGAATCGCAAGTCGCTATACGCCCATATGGTGTATAGTAGCAATTGACCATTTGAGAGGTTTCACTTACCTCTCACCACTACAAAATATATATATATATTGATGCTAGTTCCGTTGTCACGTCCGGCACATAGAAAGGATGACCTGACCTCCGTGTTATACTGTGCATATATTACTATAAATTTTATATATTTGTGATTAGGGGGACCTCCAGAATACGAATCTCAAAAGAGGGGAAAAGATTTATAATTTTTTAAAAATCATATGTACAGAATACAACAGATACGAACTGACCTCCAATATATATATATATATATATATATATATATATATGAGTAAAAACTGAAACATCGTTGTAACGTTTCAATTTTGTTTAATTTAGTTAATTTTAATATAACCCCTTGTATATGCCGCTCCTTGGATTTATATGTTAATTTTATAGAGTTAGAGCGCCTAAAAGTATGCAACCAGCGGTGCGCTACGGAATCGTATATTTGGAAAATCAGGAAATAATCACCTTAAAATTTCGTATTGGTCATTTTAAATCCTTTCAATTTTATACATCAAGCTTGTCTTAATATAAGGAATATCCGTAAAAATAAGCATCATATTATATATAATTAATAGGTATTGCCATTCTATTTCTGCCATTATCATGTATAGTTTTTCGTATTCTATCGCGAAGTTTTTGTGAGCGAAGGATAAAAACAGGCGTTCGAGTCAGTTACCACGTATTTCTGGTGTGTTAATGAGTGCAATCCACATTTTTCTATATGTTTAACACTTTGAGGTGTTCATTTTGGATATAATTAGAAAGATTGTGTTTATATTGTGGCCGTGTGCTTATGTAAAGTTTTTGGACGGCGCACAATATCGGCTGTATTGCTGGATTTGAGGGCATTTGTTACCCCTAATTAACACGTGGTAATCAACCAAGCTCTTGCCTATAGCTTTGGTTACTTCAAGCCACCCTCCATCTACGTAAGTTATTACATTTTTCTTCTTTTAAATGACTGGTTAATGGTAATTTCGTGAATCCTTGTTATAGGGCTTTTCTTCTTTTCCCTGGCTTCTTTCACTTTTTGGTGCAGTAATTTTGGTTTCTAATTTGGGATATTTCTGATATCAAGCTACCGTTAGAAGACCTATTGAAGTTCCTGCGTTCCAGTTCGTTATTTTGGAATTTCTGAAATAGACGCAGTATACCGGCTGTCCTGGACGATCGACCATTGGAGCCGTCATTTGCAGTAATCTCGTGCGAGGACGACATTAAGCAGATAAGCTGTATTTCTTTGAATTTTCTGTATTTTCTATATACTATTTTAATATTTTGCATTTATTCATATTCATTTGTGTACCAAATAATCTATTACATATTAGTAGTGCATTTTTGTCTGCTACTAATTGAATGGCCGTCTCTTAGGCCCTTGCGCTAAATTTCAGTGATTAATTCATTTGTCTTGACAAAATCTTGACCTGTATTAATATATTTATTTAATTTTTTTTGGTATTTACTATCATTTTGCAGATATAATTATTACGTCATTTTTTTTTTATTAAATAAATTATATTGTGCGCCAACCGTGATCACGTGCGGACATTTAATCATTGGTTTACCACTATATATTTTTTTTTTATATATCTATATATATTTCAACCTAAACATTCACGAGCGGGCATTCATTATTATTAGCTTACAACTTTATGTTTTTTTTATATATATTTCGGAATGGTAGAAAATTAAAGTAGATTTTATATACTTTGGGAATCATTTATTTTTGTAGAATATGCGTTCAAAATATATTCAGTAGAGAAAATTAAGGCAATTGACACCTGATATCGATTTCGTGGTCCAATTATATATATTTCTATTTGGGGTGCTTGAAGTTTTGTAACCGAACTTTAAGCCACTACTTGGAAACGTAGGGCAATTTAGGTTACTGGCGCCCTGAGCTGCTCAGTTGTATATTGAGTAGTTCTAAATAACCGCACGGCCAGCTCCGGCTGTAAGCTAGCCAACGTTTCTCTCAAGAACTTGGACACACCACCATCGAGAGTTAGGTTAGGACCTAATATCTCTCTATAAAATTTTAGTAAGGTGACAAAATTTGGCGCCCAACGTGGGGCCTGATCCCTCTAGCAATGTTGCCAAATTTTCGGAGGTCAAAACGTAACACCATTATCTGTAGTTGTTAATATATAAACATTATCGAACCCACATTTGAATTTGTAAATTTCTTGAAAACGATGGTCATAATTTTATAACTTCTTAGTAGACAGGAAATGTACTTTTTGAAGACAGTTTTTGGCAAGTATATTATTATTCGAACTAAATTAAAATCTGAATCTATGTCCCCTAGTCTTTCACTCAGAGAAATCTATCTAGATCTCTGAGATTTAAAAGAGTCATTCAGGTGATTTGCAAGGCCTTTAAAAACATTTTCTTTTCATTTTGGAATGAAATTGGGTGAAAATAAAGAATTACTCTTCTGATCAATCAATATTTCAGAAAATATTGAACTCTTACGTAGTGAGATTTTTTTCTTCTAATAATATTTGAAATATAATGTAACTGGTTTTAAATGATATTAAGGTTATTTGATGTTTAGAATAAAATATCAACAGTTCTGTGTAAATAATAAGTAGCTATGGATATAACATAAATAAAATCTTACGGCTATGTTTAACGTACACAGCCCATAAGAATTTCCTCTAATCTGTTTCGAAAAAGATTTAGTGTCCTAAACGTCAATGATATATTACATTTATTTTTTCTCGTTATAATTTATATACATCATAGACGCAGAGGTTATTGTGCTTTTGTAAATTCTGATGTGATATTTTTTTAGAGCTATGTGGTAAAAACCCTAAAAAGAGAAAAGAATATAAACAAAACACCACAATGAATATTTAGACGATATCTTGTATATTTTTACACCATTAATTTCAGCGTAAAATTACATTCAGCATTAATTTTCGTTTTGAAAATGCTGTGGCGTCGCCAAATTATTGCAAAAGATATGAAAATTTACAGAACAACAATGCATCACAAATGCTATAAAATGAACTATTTGGTAAGGGCAAAGATAAGGGATAGTTGAAATGTAGTGGACTGGATGGAGCTACAAGGAATTTTATAAGGGGGCGTTAATTTGGAAACATACAAATATCTAGAATATCGTTTTTACAAATAGAACAAGTACATTATTCCACCATGTACGAATATTTTGTCCCTTATGTTGATATTTAACTAATAGGTTTTGAGAACTTAAAAATAATTGTGTTTTTCTTTGTTCACAAGAAAGCGATGGCTTTATTGTATTATAGTAAATGCAGATTTTAGTACTGAAAATGAGAACCAAATGAAAATGATTCAGAATTATATTTTTTTATGCGATTTTAAAGCTGGAAAATAATTTAAATAATTAAAATATTCAAATATAAGAGCAACGGTAACTAGAAAAAAATACATAATACATTTGGAACATTCGTCATTTAAGAAATTGTTTATACATTTTTTTCTAGCCACCGTTATTATTTTTATATACTGTAATTGTTTAAATTATTACAATTACTAAATGACGGCAAAGCCATAACTTACTAGTGGAATAGGCGCAATTATTATTAAGTTATTCAATTAAAATGAAAATATTTCAAAAACTATCAGTTTTAGACAAATATAATATTAACGAATTATTAAAGAAACAAAATACTTGTGCAAAATGGCGAAAAAATATACAGGGTGTTCCTTTGGAAAAAATGAAGTTTTAGATATAATAATAATAATAATAATAATAATAATAATAATAATAATAATAATAATAATAAATAAGCAGGAGGGGCTGACTTCCATCTATCAAGCCTTTGGTGAGTAGCGCCACCACTTACTCCAGCTGGGGTGCAAAACCGAACCGGCAGCCCTAGTGCACCCGGGAGGGGAAAGCGTCTTCCCCTCTGGTGTCGGTCGTGGGTCTGCTGGGCTAACCACCCACAGACCCTAAACTTTGGTTCCGGCAGGCCGAAGACAGGGCCCCCACGATCGACCCCGTGCGGATAGGGGTCAAGGGCAAGGTGGTGGGGCCCAACCGGACGGACCGCCCGTTGACGAAATTGGCAATGTCCAAGGACGCTTTGAGTGGACAGATGAACTGAGAGATGAACTTCTGCATTGCTATGAAAGCAGTGAGCCCGCGCGGAGGGGATACATGGCGCGGATGCATGCTCTGTGGTGTGAGAGGCTACCAGAGCATAGCGCCTTCACGCCACAAAATCTGCGTGACTATGTATCCCACCTTCGTAGTAGGGGCTACGTGAGGGCTGCTCCTGGACCGGTGAATGAGGTGGCCGAAGAGCCGCCACAATCACCGGTTGAGGACGTAGCACTCCTCGTTCCGCCAATACCAGAGGGCCTCAGTACCAGAAGGGGGTTACACCATCTGAAAACCCCCGGGCCACAAGACCTGGCCAGAGTGGACGCTGAACTTCGTACAGCGCTACCAGAAGAGGCTGACATCTGGCACATAAATTGTGCCGTGTATGCCGCTGCTCAACGCTCTTCTCAGGTGGAGAGGCGAAATACCTCTTCCCCACAGGAGAGAGCGCAGCGGCGCATACAAAAGATGGAAGCCAAGATCCGGTCGGCGAGGCAACACGCATCCCGTATCCAATGTGTGATGGACTATATGGCGGCCAACAGGCCGTTCACGCCTAAAGTGCGTCGATTAGCCGCCAACCTAAGACGCGTCCATCACACACTCAATGAGGCAGTGCTGCGAACCACCAAACAGCACTGTCTCGACAGGATACGGATGCTAGTGACTTGTAAAAAATCACTAGTGAGGCGGGCGAGAGGGCTTGCGGAAAATAAACTGTTCCGCGAGAAGCCCTCGCGCCTTTTCCAACCGCCTCCGCGTGTTGTAGACAATCCGCCGACTGCAGATCAGGTGGAGAACTTCTGGAAAACGCTATACGAGGAGAGGCTTCCACTCAACCGAGATTCTCCTGCCCTTGCACACTTTGAAGCCTTTTGTCAAAGGCTTCAGCAACCACAGGAAGTGTGCGAACCAATAACCCCAGAAGAGGTTCGTAGGGCTCTTGAGGGCTCTAAGAACTTTGCTGCTCCAGGTCCCGATGGGATAAATAACTTTTGGTGGAAAAAGTTATCGAGCACCCACCACCATTTGGCCAGAATTTTTAATTCCTGGTTAAATGGGGAGCAGCAAATCCCTTCTTGGGTTGTTGAGGGGCGGACAGTGCTGATCCCCAAGAACGGAGATTTGTCCAACCCAAAGAACTACAGACCGATAACCTGTCTAAACGCATGCTACAAGGTGTTTACACGCATTTTGTACATGCGGGTGCTCCACGCAGTTGAACCGGTTTACGAACGGATATATGAGCAACGAGGGTCGAAGAGAGGTGTCGCTGGCTGCAAGGAAAACCTGCTGATCGACAGATGTGTCACGCAGGACTCCATGCAGTATAAGCGGAACCTCTCTATGGCCTGGATCGACTACCGCAAGGCATTTGACATGACATCGCATGAGCTCATTGTTCACTTGCTCCGATGTCTTGTGGTACCAGGCCCCGTAGTGAGATGTATTGAAGAACTGATGCCGCTCTGGAGGACTCGTTTTACCATAACATCGGGTAACGATAGAGTCCAAACAGAGTCGGTAACATTCAGAAGAGGAGTATTTCAGGGAGATTCCCTCAGCCCCCTTCTCTTTTGCATCTCACTACTGCCATTATCCGTCTCGCTCCGGAAAACCCGTGGCTACAACTGCGGTACCCCCGGCGACAGGAGGCATAAGGTCACCCATCTATTTTATATGGATGACCTTAAACTTTATGCCTCTGGAGAGAGGGATCTCCAGCAGTCCCTTAGGGTGGTACAGGAGTACACGCAGGCTGTCGGTATGCAGTTCGGGTTGGACAAATGCGCACTGATCCATCTCAAGAGAGGACGATGCGGTGACTACGGAGAGGACGCGCAGCTCGTGGACGGAAGCATCTTACACCATCTAGATGCCGGAGAGTCGTACACTTACTTGGGTGTCGAGCAACGCTCCACCCAAGAAGTGAGTGTAGTGAAAAACGCTCTCCGCGGCAAGTATCAGCACCTACTCCGACAGATCTGGTCTTCAGAACTGTCGGGGAAGAACAAGGTGTCTGCTACAAATATGCTTGCCGTTCCGATCCTTCTCTACTCTTTCGGAGTAGTGAAGTGGACTAGAGAAGAGCTGCGTCAACTCGATGTAGTAACCCGCAAGAAGATGCATCTCAATAGGAGCTTGCATCCTAAATCGTCCGTTCCACGGTTATATCTCCCACGACATCGGGGAGGCCGTGGACTCTTGAGCTTGGAGAGTCTCCATAGCAGGATGGTTCTGGATGGAGCATGTAAGGTCATCAGGAGTTCGGATCCCCTCCTCTGCATGGTCCGAGACCATGAAAATGCAGAGGTAGGAGCTTTTCTCTTTAAGGCAGCACGCAGAGCAGCCGATGAACTTGGTCTCATCTTCGACGTCGAGCGGGTAAACCCCGACTCTGTCACCGAGTTGGAACCCGTTCGACTAAAAGCCCACATTAGAGCTGCAGAACACAACATCCTTCTGCAGCTCCATAAGGATAAGCCATTGCACGGGATCTTCTATAAAAATATAGAAGACCTCGGCTTATCCGAAAGGCTGACCTTCGCCTTCTTAAGGTCAGCTGGGCTGAAGTCTGAGACCGAGGGATTCATAATGGCTTGCCAGGATGGTGTATTTAACACTCTCGTCTATCGACGTCGTGTCATGGGTATGGAGGTCCCTGATGTCAGCTGCAGGGCCTGCCGCAGGGCGCCGGAGACTGTAATGCACTTACTGTCGGCTTGCCCGACTTACGCAGTCTCGGCCTATATTCATAGACACAACGCAGCATTACGAGTGCTTTACTATCATCTAAGGCACTCGTATGGGATAGACGAAACACCAGTGCTGCCTTACGTTCCGGGGGATATTGAGTCCGTTGTGGGGAATGAGAAGTGCCTAATTTATTGGAACTACTCGTTTCCCACCGTCAGGCAAATACAAGCCAACAAGCCTGACATAGTACTCCTCGACCACCAACTCAAGACAATGTATGTCGTGGAATTCTCAGCTCCCGCTGAGAGCAACATTGTCTTGAAAGAGGAGGAAAAACGGACAAAATATCGAGATTTGCTCTTCGAACTCCGCAGGCTTTATCCAGGCCATTCTGTTAAAATAGTGGTACTGATTATAGGAGCCCTCGGTGGAATGAGACAGACGCTGCTTTCAGAACTAAAGATCATACCGGCATGCCGAGATTCGGCAGAGATCTTAGCCGGCAGAATGCAGAAGGCTGTCATCCTCGGTTCATTACGTCTACTCAGGGCACACGATTCGCGGACCCGGTAGTCACTCACCCCACGGGCGTGGGGAGTGGCTATTGGTATTACCAGCTCCCCTCTGTGAGGGTCGGAGCCACAGAGTAGGGTGACTGGTTTTTTGTAAAAAAAAAAAAAAAAAAAAAAAAAAAAAAAAAAAAAAAATAATAATGAGTGGACGCTGAACTTCGTACAGCGCTACCGGAAGAGGCTGACATCTGGCACATAAATTGTGCCGTGTATGCCGCTGCTCAACGCTCGTCTCAGGTGGAGAGGCGAAATACCTCTTCCCCACAGGAGAGAGCGCAGCGGCGCATACAAAAGATGGAAGCCAAGATCCAGTCGGCGAGGCAACACGCATCCCGTATCCAATGTGTGATGGACTATACGGCGGCCAACAGGCCGTTCACGCCTAAAGTGCGTCGATTAGCCGCCAACTTAAGACGCGTCCATCACACACTCAATGAGGCAGTGCTGCGAACCACCAAACAGTACTGTCTCGACAGGATACGGATGCTAGTGACTTGCAAAAAGTCATTAGCGAGGCGGGCGAGGGGGCTTGCGGAAAATAAACTGTTCCGCGAGAAGCCCTCGCGCCTTTTCCAACCGCCTCCGCGTGTTGTAGACAATCCGCCGACTGCAGATCAGGTGGAGAACTTCTGGAAAACGCTGTACGAGGAGAGGCCTCCACTCAACCGAGATTCTCCTGCCCTTGCACACTTTGAAGCCTTTTGTCAAAGGCTTCAGCAACCACAGGAAGTATGCGAACCAATAACCCCAGAAGAGGTTCGTAGGGCTCTTGATGGCTCTAAGAACTTTGCTGCTCCAGGTCCCGATGGGATAAATAACTTTTGGTGGAAAAAGTTATCGAGCACCCACCACCATTTGGCCAGAATATTTAATTCCTGGTTGAATGGGGAGCAGCAAATCCCTTCTTGGGTTGTTGAGGGGCGGACAGTGCTGATCCCCAAGAACGGAGATTTGTCCAACCCAAAGAATTACAGACCGATAACCTGTCTAAACGCATGTTACAAGGTGTTTACACGCATTTTGTACATGCGGGTGCTCCACGCAGTTGAACCGGTTTACGAACGGATATATGAGCAACGAGGGTCGAAGAGAGGTGTCGCTGGCTGCAAGGAGAACCTGTTGATTGACAGATGTGTCACGCAGGACTCCATGCAGTATAAGCGGAACCTCTCTATGGCCTGGATCGACTACCGCAAGGCATTCGACATGACATCGCATGAGCTCATTGTTCACTTGCTCCGATGTCTTGTGGTACCCGGTCCCGTAGTGAGATGTATTGAAGAACTGATGCCGCTCTGGAGGACTCGCTTTACCATAACATCGGGTAACGATAGAGTCCAAACAGAGTCGGTAACATTCAGAAGAGGAGTATTTCAGGGAGATTCCCTCAGCCCCCTTCTGTTTTGCATCTCACTACTGCCATTATCCGTCTCGCTCCGGAAAACCCGTGGCTACAACTGCGGTACCCCCGGCGACAGGAGGCATAAGGTCACCCATCTATTTTATATGGATGACCTTAAACTTTATGCCTCTGGAGAGAGGGATCTCCAACAGTCCCTTAGGGTGGTACAGGAGTATACGCAGGCTGTCGGTATGCAGTTCGGGTTGGACAAATGCGCACTGATCCATCTCAAGAGAGGACGATGCGGTGACTATGGAGAGGACGCGCAGCTCGTGGACGGAAGCATCTTACACCATCTAGATGCCGGAGAGTCGTACACTTACTTGGGTGTCGAGCAACGATCCACCCAAGAAGTGAGTGTAGTGAAAAACGCTCTCCGCGGCAATTATCAGCACCTACTCCGACAGATCTGGTCTTCAGAACTGTCGGGGAAGAACAAGGTGTCTGCTACAAATATGCTTGCCGTTCCGATCCTTCTCTACTCTTTCGGAGTAGTGAAGTGGACTAGAGAAGAGCTGCGTCAACTCGATGTAGTAACCCGCAAGAATATGCATCTCAATAGGAGCTTGCATCCTAAATCGTCCGTTCCACGGTTATATCTCCCACGACATCGGGGAGGCCGTGGACTCTTGAGCTTGGAGAGTCTCCATAGCAGGATGGTTCTGGAGGGAGCATGTAAGGTCATCAGGAGTTCGGATCCCCTCCTCTGCATGGTCCGAGACCATGAAAATGCAGAGGTAGGAGCTTTTCTCTTTAAGGCAGCACGGAGAGCAGCCGATGAACTTGGTCTCATCTTCGACGTCGAGCGGGTAAACCCCGACTCTGTCACCGAGTTGGAACCCGTTCGACTAAAAGCCCACATTAGAGCTGCAGAACACAACATCCTTCTGCAGCTCCATAAGGATAAGCCATTGCACGGGATCTTCTATAAAAATATAGAAGACCTCGGCTTATCCGAAAGGCTGACCTTCGCCTTCTTAAGGTCAGCTGGGCTGAAGTCTGAGACCGAGGGATTCATAATGGCTTGCCAGGATGGTGTATTTAACACTCTCGTCTATCGACGTCGTGTCATGGGTATGGAGGTCCCTGATGTCAGCTGCAGGGCCTGCCGCAGGGCGCCGGAGACTGTAATGCACTTACTGTCGGCTTGCCCGACATACGCAGTCTCGGCCTATATTCATAGACACAACGCAGCATTACGAGTGCTTTACTATCATCTAAGGCACTCGTATGGGATAGACGAAACACCAGTGCTGCCTTACGTTCCGGGGGATATTGTGTCCGTTGTGGGGAATGAGAAGTGCCTAATTTATTGGAACTACTCGTTTCCCACCGTCAGGCAAATACAAGCCAACAAGCCTGACATAGTACTCCTCGACCACCAACTCAAGACAATGTATGTCGTGGAATTCTCGGCTCCCGCTGAGAGCAACATTGTCTTGAAAGAGGAGGAAAAACGGACAAAATATCGAGATTTGCTCTTCGAACTCCGCAGGTTCTATCCAAGCCATTCTGTTAAAAAAGTGGTACTGATTATAGGAGCCCTCGGTGGAATGAGACAGACGCTGCTTTCAGAACTAAAGATCATACCGGCATGCCGAGATTCGGCAGAGATCTTAGCCGGCAGAATGCAGAAGGCTGTCATCCTCGGATCATTGCGTCTACTTAGGGCACACGATTCTCGGACCCGGTAGTCACTCACCCCACGGGCGTGGGGAGTGTCTATTGGTATTACCAGCTCCCCTCTGTGAGGGTCGGAGCCACAGAGTAGGGTGACTGGTTTTTTGTAAAAAAAAAAAAAAAAATAATAATAGGAGAGAACGAGAAATGCCGAATTTATTGGAACTTCTCGTTTCCGACCGTCAGGCTAATTCAAGCCAACAAGCCTGACATAGTACTCCTCGACCACCAACTCAAGACAATGTATGTCGTGGAATTCTCGGCTCCCGCTGAGAGCAACATTGTCTTGAAAGAGGAGGAAAAACGGACAAAATATCGAGATTTGCTCTTCGAACTCCGCAGGCTTTATCCAGGCCATTCTGTTAAAATAGTGGTACTGATTATAGGAGCCCTCGGTGGAATGAGACAGACGCTGCTTTCAGAACTAAAGATCATACCGGCATGCCGAGATTCGGCAGAGATCTTAGCCGGCAGAATGCAGAAGGCTGTCATCCTCGGTTCATTACGTCTACTCAGGGCACACGATTCGCGGACCCGGTAGTCACTCACCCCACGGGCGTGGGGAGTGGCTATTGGTATTACCAGCTCCCCTCTGTGAGGGTCGGAGCCACAGAGTAGGGTGACTGGTTTTTTTGTAAAAAAAAAAAAAAAAAAAAAAAAAAAAAATAATAATAATAATAACATAAGCAGGAGGGGCTGACTTCCATCTATCAAGCCTTTGGTGAGTAGCGCCACCACTTACTCCAGCTGGGGTGCAAAACCGAACCGGCAGCCCTAGTGCACCCGGGAGGGGAAAGCGTCTTCCCCTCTGGTGTCGGTCGTGGGTCTGCTGGGCTAACCACCCACAGACCCTAAACTTTGGTTCCGGCAGGCCGAAGACAGGGCCCCCACGATCGACCCCGTGCGGATAGGGGTCAAGGGCAAGGTGGTGGGGCCCAACCGGACGGACCGCCCGTTGACGAAATTGGCAATGTCCAAGGACGCTTTGAGTGGACAGATGAACTGAGGGATGAACTTCTGCATTGCTATGAAAGCAGTGAGCCCGCGCGGAGGGGATACATGGCGCGGATGCATGCTCTGTGGTGTGAGAGGCTACCAGAGCATAGCGCCTTCACGCCACAAAATCTGCGTGACTATGTATCCCACCTTCGTAGTAGGGGCTACGTGAGGGCTGCTCCTGGACCGGTGAATGAGGTGGCCGAAGAGCCGCCACAATCACCGGTTGAGGACGTAGCACTCCTCGTTCCGCCAATACCAGAGGGCCTCAGTACCAGAAGGGGGTTACACCATCTGAAAACCCCCGGGCCACAAGACCTGGCCAGAGTGGACGCTGAACTTCGTACAGCGCTAACAGAAGAGGCTGACATCTGGCACATAAATTGTGCCGTGTATGCCGCTGCTCAACGCTCTTCTCAGGTGGAGAGGCGAAATACCTCTTCCCCACAGGAGAGAGCGCAGCGGCGCATACAAAAGATGGAAGCCAAGATCCGGTCGGCGAGGCAACACGCATCCCGTACCCAATGTGTGATGGACTATATGGCGGCCAACAGGCCGTTCACGCCTAAAGTGCGTCGATTAGCCGCCAACCTAAGACGCGTCCATCACACACTCAATGAGGCAGTGCTGCGAACCACCAAACAGCACTGTCTCGACAGGATACGGATGCTAGTGACTTGTAAAAAATCACTAGTGAGGCGGGCGAGAGGGCTTGCGGAAAATAAACTGTTCCGCGAGAAGCCCTCGCGCCTTTTCCAACCACCTCTGCGTGTTGTAGACAATCCGCCGACTGCAGATCAGGTGGAGGACTTCTGGAAAACGCTGTACGAGGAGAGGCTTCCACTCAACCGAGATTCTCCTGCCCTTGCACACTTTGAAGCCTTTTGTCAAAGGCTTCAGCAACCACAGGAAGTGTGCGAACCAATAACCCCAGAAGAGGTTCGTAGGGCTCTTGAGGGCTCTAAGAACTTTGCTGCTCCAGGTCCCGATGGGATAAATAACTTTTGGTGGAAAAAGTTATCGAGCACCCACCACCATTTGGCCAGAATTTTTAATTCCTGGTTAAATGGGGAGCAGCAAATCCCTTCTTGGATTGTTGAGGGGCGGACAGTGCTGATCCCCAAGAACGGAGATTTGTCCAACCCAAAGAACTACAGACCGATAACCTGTCTAAACGCATGTTACAAGGTGTTTACACGCATTTTGTACATGCGGGTGCTCCGCGCAGTCGAACCGGTTTACGAACGGATATATGAGCAACGAGGGTCGAAGAGAGGTGTCGCTGGCTGCAAGGAGAACCTGCTGATCGATAGATGTATCACGCAGGACTCCATGCAGTATAAGCGGAACCTCTCTATGGCCTGGATCGACTACCGCAAGGCATTTGACATGACATCACATGAGCTCATTGTTCACTTGCTCCGATGTCTTGTGGTACCCGGTCCCGTAGTGAGATGTATTGAAGAACTGATGCCGCTCTGGAGGACTCGATTTACCATAACATCGGGTAACGATAGAGTCCAAACAGAGTCGGTGACATTCAGAAGAGGAGTATTTCAGGGAGATTCCCTCAGCCCCCTTCTGTTTTGCATCTCACTACTGCCATTATCCGTCTCGCTCCGGAAAACCCGTGGCTACAACTGCGGTACCCCCGGCGACAGGAGGCATAAGGTCACCCATCTATTTTATATGGATGACCTTAAACTTTATGCCTCTGGAGAGAGGGATCTCCAACAGTCCCTTAGGGTGGTACAGGAGTACACGCAGGCTGTCGGTATGCAGTTCGGGTTGGACAAATGCGCACTGATCCATCTCAAGAGAGGACGATGCGGTGACTATGGAGAGGACGCGCAGCTCGTGGACGGAAGCATCTTACACCATCTAGATGCCGGAGAGTCGTACACTTACTTGGGTGTCGAGCAACGCTCCACCCAAGAAGTGAGTGTAGTGAAAAACGCTCTCCGCGGCAAGTATCAGCACCTACTCCGACAGATCTGGTCTTCAGAACTGTCGGGGAAGAACAAGGTGTCTGCTACAAATATGCTTGCCGTTCCGATTCTTCTCTACTCTTTCGGAGTAGTGAAGTGGACTAGAGAAGAGCTGCGTCAACTCGATGTAGTAACCCGCAAGAAGATGCATCTCAATAGGAGCTTGCATCCTAAATCGTCCGTTCCACGGTTATATCTCCCACGACATCGGGGAGGCCGTGGACTCTTGAGCTTGGAGAGTCTCCATAGCAGGATGGTTCTGGATGGAGCATGTAAGGTCATCAGGAGTTCGGATCCCCTCCTCTGCATGGTCCGAGACCATGAAAATGCAGAGGTAGGAGCTTTTCTCTTTAAGGCAGCACGGAGAGCAGCCGATGAACTTGGTCTCATCTTCGACGTCGAGCGGGTAAACCCCGACTCTGTCACCGAGTTGGAACCCGTTCGACTAAAAGCCCACATTAGAGCTGCAGAACACAACATCCTTCTGCAGCTCCATAAGGATAAGCCATTGCACGGGGTCTTCTATAAAAATATAGAAGACCTCGGCTTATCCGAAAGGCTGACCTTCGCCTTCTTAAGGTCAGCTGGGCTGAAGTCTGAGACCGAGGGATTCATAATGGCTTGCCAGGATGGTGTATTTAACACTCTCGTCTATCGACGTCGTGTCATGGGTATGGAGGTCCCTGATATCAGCTGCAGGGCCTGCCGCAGGGCGCCGGAGACTGTAATGCACTTATTGTCGGCTTGCCCGACATACGCAGTCTCGGCCTATATTCATAGACACAACGCAGCATTACGAGTGCTTTACTATCATCTAAGGCACTCGTATGGGATAGACGAAACACCAGTGCTGCCTTACGTTCCGGGGGATATTGAGTCCGTTGTGGGGAATGAGAAGTGCCTAATTTATTGGAACTACTCGTTTCCCACCGTCAGGCAAATACAAGCCAACAAGCCTGACATAGTACTCCTCGACCACCAACTCAAGACAATGTATGTCGTGGAATTCTCAGCTCCCGCTGAGAGCAACATTGTCTTGAAAGAGGAGGAAAAACGGACAAAATATCGAGATTTGCTCTTCGAACTCCGCAGGCTTTATCCAGGCCATTCTGTTAAAATAGTGGTACTGATTATAGGAGCCCTCGGTGGAATGAGACAGACGCTGCTTTCAGAATTAAAGATCATACCGGCATGCCGAGATTCGGCAGAGATCTTAGCCGGCAGAATGCAGAAGGCTGTCATCCTCGGTTCATTACGTCTACTCAGGGCACACGATTCACGGACCCGGTAGTCACTCACCCCACGGGCGTGGGCTCTGAGGCTCTGTGTAACAGAACCTTTGGAGAGCAAGACGAAGTGTGTCCGGCGATCAGTACGGAGGAAGTCCAACAGGCACTTGTTGGTACCAAGAACTTCGCTGCTCCTGGCCTAGACGGCATTAACAACTGGTGGTGGAAGAAATTTCCATCCACCCACCGTCGTCTGGCGCGGGTTTTCAACTCTTGGTTGAACGAGGGGCAGCAGATTCCGGACTGGTTTGTCGAAGGACGTACTGTGTTAATCCCCAAGAAGGGAGATCTGTCCGATCCGAGAAACTATAGGCCAATCACATGTCTGAACTCCTGCTACAAGGTATTTACACGTATCTTGTACGCTAGGACACTACGGCATGTTGATCCGGTCTTTCAGCAGATAAATGAGCAACGTGGTGCGAAGAAAGGCATGGCAGGCTGCAAGGATAACCTGCTGATAGACCGCTGTATTACACAGGACTCTGTGCAATATAAGCGGAATCTATCTATGGCCTGGATTGACTACCGTAAGGCATTTGACACAACATCACATGAGCTCTTGCTACATTTGCTCCAATGTCTTGCGGTAGCAGCACCACTAGTGAGATGCATAGAACAACTGCTGCCGCTCTGGAAAACTCGCTTCACCATAACATCCGGTGCACAGCGGGTTACCACAGAGCAGGTAGCATTCAGGAGAGGAGTATTCCAAGGGGACTCCTTGAGTCCTCTCCTCTTCTGCATCTCACTGTTGCCTTTATCTGTTGAACTCCGTCAAGTCCGCGGATACCAATGCGGTCCACCCAGCAACCGGAGGCATAAGGTCACCCATTTATTCTACATGGATGACCTTAAACTCTACGCCTCCGGAGAGCAGGAACTGCAAAATGCTCTAAGGGTGGTCGAACGGTATACGCTGGCTATTGGAATGGAATTCGGATTGGACAAGTGTGCAGTCGTCCACCTCAAGAGAGGACGATGCGGGGACTTTGCTGAAGAGGCGCAGCTCGCAGACGGAAGCATCTTGCGACATCTAGATGCCGGAGAGACTTACACATACCTGGGTGTGCAACAACATCACATCCAGGATGTGCAACAAATTAAGGAATCTCTCCGCGGCAAGTACAGAGGCCTACTCCGAAAGATTTGGTCATCCGAACTTTCGGGGAAAAACAAGGTGTCTGCCACTAATATGCTTGCCGTTCCTGTTCTGCTCTACTCCTTTGGAGTAGTGAGATGGACTGTAGATGAGCTGCGTCAGTTAGATAGAGGTACCCGCAAGATGATGAATATCCATAGGAGCATTCATCCAAAATCGTCCGTTCCTCGTGTGTACCTCCCACGTCATCGGGGGGGCCGAGGACTCTTGAGTTTGGAGTGCATGCATGGCCGGGTAGTCCTGAGTATAGCATGTAACGTCCTTAGGAGCTCAGACCCTCTCCTGCAATTAGTGAGAAATCATGAAAATGCAGGAGTGGGAGCAGGATTATTCAAGGCAGCAAAGAGAGTCGCAGATGAACTCGGTCTCGTATTCGACATCAGGCGAGGAGGCCGGCGAGGTACCGACCCAGAGTCGGTCACTGAGCTTCCGCCAAATCGCCTGAAAGCCCAGATTAAAGCCGCTGAACAGGAGAATCTGTTTAGACGGCACGTCGATAAATCCATGCACGGTGTATTCTATAAGAACATAGAAACGCTGGGTTTATCGACCAAGCTGACGTTCGCCTTTTTAAGATCAGCTGGGCTTAAGTCGGAGACCGAGGGATTCATTGTGGCCTGCCAGGATGGTGTTATTAACACCTTGGTCTACCGAAGCCGTGTGATGGGTGTAGGGGTTCCTGATACCAGCTGCAGGACCTGCCATCAGTCGCCGGAATCGCTCATGCATTTACTGTCTGCATGCCCGGTATATGCGATTTCGGCCTACATCCATCGCCATAACGCGGCATTACGAGTGCTTTACTACCATCTACGGCACTCGTACGGGGTAGACCAAACACCAGTGCTGCCTTACATCCCCGGAGATATTGAGTCCGTTGTCGAGAACGAGAGGTGCAGGATATACTGGAACTACTCGTTCCCGACCGTCAGGCTAATTCAAGCTAATAAGCCTGACATAGTACTCCTCGATCATCAGCAGAAGGCGATATACATCATCGAGTTTTCAGCTCCGGCTGAAACAAACATCGTCTTGAAAGAGGAGGAAAAACGGGCTAAGTATCGCGATCTCCGGTATGAGCTCCTAGTGCTGTATCCAGGCTACTCGGTCAAGTTGGTAGTCCTTATAATCGGTGTACTTGGAGGTATGAAGCCCACGCTGCTCTCGGAATTACGAACAATACCGGCCTGTCAACATTCGGCCGAATGGCTGGCAGGCCAGATGCAGAAAGCTGTTATCCTGGGTTCTCTTCGTTTACTTAGGGCACACGATTTAGGAACCTACGGTCGCTAACTCTGCAGGTTGCAGGGAACTGGTCGTAGTGAATTCGCTGGCGCTTCTTCCGTGAGAATGTCGGAGACACGGCAGAACTGACCAGCATCGCTCTCGCGAAAAAAAAAAAAAATAAAAAAATAAAAAAAAAAAAAAAAAAAAAAAGCAGGAGGGGCTAACTTCCATCTATTAAGCCTTTGGTGAGTAGCGCCACCACTTACTCCAGCTAGGGGTGCAAAACCGAACCGGCAGCCCTAGTGCACCCGGGAGGGGAAAGCATCTTCCCCTCTGGTGTCGGTCGTGGGCCTGCTGGGCTAACCACCCACAGGCTCTAACCTTTGGTTCCAGCAGGCCGAAGACTGGGCCCCCACGATCGACCCCGTTCGGATAGGGGTCAAGGGCAAGGTGGTGGGGCCCAACCGGATAGACCGCCCGTTGACGACGTACGCAACGAACAAGGACGCTTTGAGTGGACAGATGAACTGAGGGATGAGCTTCTGCATTGTTATGAAAGCAGTGAGCCCACGCGGAGGGGGTACATGGCGCGGATGCATGCTCTGTGGTGTGAGAGGCTACCAGAGCATAGCGCCTTCACGCCACAAAATCTGCGTGACTATGTATCCCACCTTCGTAGTAGGGGCTACGTGAGGGCTGCTCCTGGGCCGGTGAATGAGGTGGCCGAAGAGCCGCCACATTCACCGGTTGAGGACGTGGCTCTCCTCGTTCCGCCAATACCAGAGGGCCTCAGTACCAGAAGGGGGTTACACCGTCTAAAAACCCCCGGGCCACAAGACCTGGCCAGAGTGGACGCTGAACTTCGTACAGCGCTACCAGAAGAGGCTGACATCTGGCACATAAATTGTGCCGTGTATGCCGCTGCTCAACGCTCGTCTCAGGTGGAGAGGCGAAATACCTCTTCCCCACAGGAGAGAGCGCAGCGGCGCATACAAAAGATGGAAGCCAAGATCCAGTCGGCGAGGCAACACGCATCCCGTATCCAATGTGTGATGGACTATATGGCGGCCAACAGGCCGTTCACGCCTAAAGTGCGTCGATTAGCCGCCAACTTAAGACGCGTCCATCACACACTCAATGAGGCAGTGCTGCGAACCACCAAACAGCACTGTCTCGACAGGATACGGATGCTAGTGACTTGCAAAAAGTCATTAGTGAGGCGGGCGAGGGGGCTTGCGGAAAATAAACTGTTCCGCGAGAAGCCCTCGCGCCTTTTCCAACCGCCTCCGCGTGTTGTAGACAATCCGCCGACTGCAGATCAGGTGGAGAACTTCTGGAAAACGCTGTACGAGGAGAGGCTTCCACTCAACCGAGATTCTCCTGCCCTTGCACACTTTGAAGCCTTTTGTCAAAGGCTTCAGCAACCACAGGAAGTGTGCGAACCAATAACCCCAGAAGAGGTTCGTAGGGCTCTTGATGGCTCTAAGAACTTTGCTGCTCCAGGTCCCGATGGGATAAATAACTTTTGGTGGAAAAAGTTATCGAGCACCCACCACCATTTGGCCAGAATATTTAATTCCTGGTTAAATGGGGAGCAGCAAATCCCTTCTTGGGTTGTTGAGGGGCGGACAGTGCTGATCCCCAAGAACGGAGATTTGTCCAACCCAAAGAATTACAGACCGATAACCTGTCTAAACGCATGTTACAAAGTGTTTACACGCATTTTGTACATGCGGGTGCTCCACGCAGTTGAACCGGTTTACGAACGGATATATGAGCAACGAGGGTCGAAGAGAGGTGTCGCTGGCTGCAAGGAGAACCTGTTGATTGACAGATGTGCCACGCAGGACTCCATGCAGTATAAGCGGAACCTCTCTATGGCCTGGATCGACTACCGCAAGGCATTCGACATGACATCGCATGAGCTCATTGTTCACTTGCTCCGATGTCTTGTGGTACCCGGTCCCGTAGTGAGATGTATTGAAGAACTGATGCCGCTCTGGAGGACTCGCTTTACCATAACATCGGGTAACGATAGAGTCCAAACAGAGTCGGTAACATTCAGAAGAGGAGTATTTCAGGGAGATTCCCTCAGCCCCCTTCTGTTTTGCATCTCACTACTGCCATTATCCGTCTCGCTCCGGAAAACCCGTGGCTACAACTGCGGTACCCCCGGCGACAGGAGGCATAAGGTCACCCATCTATTTTATATGGATGACCTTAAACTTTATGCCTCTGGAGAGAGGGATCTCCAACAGTCCCTTAGGGTGGTACAGGAGTATACGCAGGCTGTCGGTATGCAGTTCGGGTTGGACAAATGCGCACTGATCCATCTCAAGAGAGGACGATGCGGTGACTATGGAGAGGACGCGCAGCTCGTGGACGGAAGCATCTTACACCATCTAGATGCCGGAGAGTCGTACACTTACTTGGGTGTCGAGCAACGCTCCACCCAAGAAGTGAGTGTAGTGAAAAACGCTCTCCGCGGCAAGTATCAGCACCTACTCCGACAGATCTGGTCTTCAGAACTTGTCGGGGAAGAACAAGGTGTCTGCTACAAATATGCTTGCCGTTCCGATCCTTCTCTACTCTTTCGGAGTAGTGAAGTGGACTAGAGAAGAGCTGCGTCAACTCGATGTAGTAACCCGCAAGAAGATGCATCTCAATAGGAGCTTGCATCCTAAATCGTCCGTTCCACGGTTATATCTCCCACGACATCGGGGAGGCCGTGGACTCTTGAGCTTGGAGAGTCTCCATAGCAGGATGGTTCTGGAGGGAGCATGTTAGGTCATCAGGAGTTCGGATCCCCTCCTCTGCATGGTCCGAGACCATGAAAATGCAGAGGTAGGAGCTTTTCTCTTTAAGGCAGCACGGAGAGCAGCCGATGAACTTGGTCTCATCTTCGACGTCGAGCGGGTAAACCCCGACTCTGTCACCGAGTTGGAACCCGTTCGACTAAAAGCCCACATTAGAGCTGCAGAACACAACATCCTTCTGCAGCTCCATAAGGATAAGCCATTGCACGGGATCTTCTATAAAAATATAGAAGACCTCGGCTTATCCGAAAGGCTGACCTTCGCCTTCTTAAGGTCAGCTGGGCTGAAGTCTGAGACCGAGGGATTCATAATGGCTTGCCAGGATGGTGTATTTAACACTCTCGTCTATCGACGTCGTGTCATGGGTATGGAGGTCCCTGATGTCAGCTGCAGGGCCTGCCGCAGGGCGCCGGAGACTGTAATGCACTTACTGTCGGCTTGCCCGACATACGCAGTCTCGGCCTATATTCATAGACACAACGCAGCATTACGAGTGCTTTACTATCATCTAAGGCACTCGTATGGGATAGACGAAACACCAGTGCTGCCTTACGTTCCGGGGGATATTGAGTCCGTTGTGGGGAATGAGAAGTGCCTAATTTATTGGAACTACTCGTTTCCCACCGTCAGGCAAATACAAGCCAACAAGCCTGACATAGTACTCCTCGACCACCAACTCAAGACAATGTATGTCGTGGAATTCTCAGCTCCCGCTGAGAGCAACATTGTCTTGAAAGAGGAGGAAAAACGGACAAAATATCGAGATTTGCTCTTCGAACTCCGCAGGCTTTATCCAGGCCATTCTGTTAAAATAGTGGTACTGATTATAGGAGCCCTCGGTGGAATGAGACAGACGCTGCTTTCAGAACTAAAGATCATACCGGCATGCCGAGATTCGGCAGAGATCTTAGCCGGCAGAATGCAGAAGGCTGTCATCCTCGGTTCATTACGTCTACTCAGGGCACACGATTCGCGGACCCGGTAGTCACTCACCCCACGGGCGTGGGGAGTGGCTATTGGTATTACCAGCTCCCCTCTGTGAGGGTCGGAGCCACAGAGTAGGGTGACTGGTTTTTTGTAAAAAAAAAAAAAAAAAAAAAAAAAAAAAAAATAAAAAAAAAAAATAAAATAAAATAATAATAAATAGCAGGAGGGGCTAACTTTCATCTATTAAGCCTTTGGTGAGTAGCGCCACCACTTACTCCAGCTAGGGGTGCAAAACCGAACCGGCAGCCCTAGTGCACCCGGGAGGGGAAAGCATTTTCCCCTCTGGTGTCGGTCGTGGGCCTGCTGGGCTAACCACCCACAGGCTCTAACCTTTGGTTCCGGCAGGCCGAAGAGAGGGCCCCCACGATCGACCCCGTTCGGATAGGGGTCAAGGGCAAGGTGGTGGGGCCCAACCGGATAGACCGCCCGTTGACGACTTACGCAATGTTCATGGACGCTTTGAGTGGACGGATGAACTGAGGGACGAGCTTCTGCAGTGTTATGAAAGCAGTGAGCCCGCGCGAAGGGGGTACATGGCGCGGATGCATGCTCTGTGGTGTGAGAGGCTTCCAGAGCATAGCGCCTTCACGCCACAAAATCTGCGTGACTATGTATCCCACCTTCGTAGTAGGGGCTACGTGAGGGCTGCTCCTGGGCCGGTGAATGAGGTGGCGGAAGAGCCGCCACATTCGCCGGTTGAGGACGTAGCTCTCCTCGTTCCGCCAATACCAGAGGGCCTCAGTACCAGAAGGGGGTTACACCATCTGAAAACCCCCGGGCCACAAGACCTGGCCAGAGTGGACGCTGAACTTCGTACAGCGTTACCGGAAGAGGCTGACATCTGGCACATAAATTGTGCCGTGTATGCCGCTGCTCAACGCTCGTCTCAGGTGGAGAGGCGAAATACCTCTTCCCCACAGGAGAGAGCGCAGCGGCGCATACAAAAGATGGAGGCCAAAATCCGGTCGGCGAGACAACACGCATCCCGTGTCCAATGTGTGATGGACTACATGGCGGCCAATAGGCCTTTCACGTCTAAAGTTCGACGTATAGCCGCCAATTTAAGACGCGCCCATCACACACTCAGCGGGGCAGTGCTACAAACCACCAAACAGCACTGCCTCGATAGGATACGGATGCTAGTGGCTTGCAAAAAGTCACTAGTGAGGCGGGCGAGGGGGCTGGCGGAAAATAACCTTTTTCGCCAAAAGCCTTCGCGCCTATTCGAACCGCCTCAGCGTGTTGCCGACAATCCACCGACCGTCGATCAGGTGGAAACTTTCTGGAAAACGTTGTACGAACAGAGGCTTCCGCTCAACAGAGACTCTCCGGCCCTGGCACACTTTGAAGCCTTTTGCCAAAGGCTTCATCTACAACAGGAGGTGTGCCAACCAATAACCCCAGAAGAGGTTCGAAGAGCTCTTGAAGGCTCTAAGAATTTTGCTGCTCCAGGTCCCGATGGGATTAATAACTTTTGGTGGAAAAAGTTAGCCAGTACCCACCACCATTTGGCCAGAATTTTTAATTCTTGGCTAAATGGGGAGCAGCAAATTCCTTCTTGGGTTGTTGAGGGGCGGACAGTGCTGATCCCCAAGAACGGAGATTTGTCCAACCCAAAGAACTATAGGCCGATAACCTGTTTAAACGCATGTTACAAGGTGTTCACACGCATCTTGTACATGCGGGTACTCCAAGTAGTTAACCCAGTTTACGAACGGATATATGAGCAACGAGGGTCGAAGAGAGATGTCGCTGGCTGCAAGGAGAACCTGTTGATTGACAGATGTGTCACGCAGGACTCCGTGCAGTATAAGCGGAATCTCTCCATGGCCTGGATCGATTACCGCAAGGCATTTGACATGACATCTCATGAGCTTATTGTACACTTGCTCCGATGTCTTGCGGTCGCCGGTCCCGTAGTGAGATGCATTGAAGATCTGATGCCGCTCTGGAGGACTCGCTTTACCATAACATCTGGTAATGATAGAGTCCAAACAGAGCCGGTAACGTTCAAAAGGGGAGTATTTCAGGGAGATTCCCTCAGCCCCCTTTTGTTTTGCATCTCGCTACTGCCATTATCCGTCTCGCTCCGGAAAACCCGCGGTTACAACTGTGGTACCCCCGGCGACAGGAGGCATAAGGTCACCCATTTGTTTTATATGGATGACCTTAAACTTTATGCCTCCGGAGAAAGGGATCTCCAACAATCCCTTAGGGTGGTACAGGAGTACACGCAGGCTGTCGGTATGCAGTTCGGATTGGACAAATGTGCACTGGTCCATCTCAAGAGAGGACGATGTGGGGACTACGGCGAAGACGCGCAGCTCGTAGACGGAAGCATCCTACACCACCTAGATGCCGGAGAGTCGTACACTTACTTGGGTGTCGAGCAACGCTCCACCCAAGAAGTGGGTGTAGTGAAAAACGCTCTCCGCGGCAAGTATCAGCACCGACTCCGACAGATCTGGTCTTCAGAACTGTCGGGGAAGAACAAGGTGTCTGCTACTAATATGCTTGCCGTTCCGATCCTTCTCTACTCCTTTGGAGTAGTGAAGTGGACTCGAGAGGAGCTGCGTCAACTCGATGTAGGAACCCGGAGAAAGATGCACCTCAATAGGAGCCTGCATCCTAAATCGTCCGTTCCACGGTTATATCTCCCACGCCATCGGGGAGGCCGTGGACTCTTGAGCTTGGAGAGTCTACACAGCAGGATGGTGCTGGATGGAGCCTGTAAGGTCGTCAGGAGTTCGGATCCCCTCCTCTGCATGGTCCGAGACCATGAAAATGCAGGGGTAGGAGCTTTTCTGTTTAAGGCAGCACGCAGAGCAGCCGATGAACTCGGTCTCATCTTCGACGTTGAGCGGGATAATCCCGACTCTGTCACCGAGTTGGAACCCGCTCGGCGGAAAGCCCAAATAAAAGCTGCAGAACAAACCATCTTTCTGCAGCTCCATTCGGATAAGCCACTGCATGGTGTCTTCTATAGAAATATAGAAGAACTTGGCTTATCCGAAAGGCTGACCTTCGCCTTCTTAAGGTCAGCCGGGCTGAAGTCTGAGACCGAGGGATTTATATTGGCTTGCCAGGACGGTGTATTCAACACCCTCGTCTATCGAAGTCGTGTCATGGGTGTGGAGGTCGCTGACGTCAGCTGCAGGGCCTGTCGCAGAGCGCTGGAGACGCTTATGCACTTATTGTCGGCCTGCCCGACATATGCAGTCTCCGCCTATATCCAAAGGCACGACGGAGCACTACGAGTGCTTTACTACCATCTGAGGCACTCGTATGAGATAGACGAGACACCAGTGCTGCCTTATGCTCCGGGGGATATTGAGTCCGTTGTGGGGAATGAGAGGTGTCTAATTTATTGGAACTACTCGTTTCCCACGGTCAGGCAAATATAGGCAAACAAGCCTGACATAGTCCTCATAGACCACCAACTCAAGACAATGTTCGTCATAGAGTTCTCGGCTCCCGCGGAGAACAACATTGTCTTGAAGGAGGAAGAAAAGCGGACAAAATATCGAGACCTACTCTTCGAACTCCGCAGACTGTATACAGACCATACTGTCAAGCTGGTGGTACTGATTATAGGAGCTCTCGGTAGAACGAGGCACACGCTGCTTTCAGAATTGAACATCATACCGGCATGCCGACAATCGGCAGAAGTCCTAGCCGGGAGAATGCAGAAGGCTGTCATTCTTGGTTCATTGCGTCTGCTCAGGGCACACGAGTCACGGAACCAGTGATCACTGACTCTACGGTGTAGAGAGTGGTTACTGGCGCTCCCAGCGTACCCTCTCTGGTATCGGAGGCAGGGAGAAGGACGACTGGTTTTACTTAAAAAAAAAAAAAAATAATAATAATAATAATAATAATAATAATAAATAATAAATGGGGGGCGAAAACGGATCGGCAACCTCCTCGTGGTGCACCCCGGGCAACAGGCAGAGGAAACTCTGCCTGGCTGATGTCGGACGTGGATCCCAGGGCTAACCACCCTGTGATCCACGACTCTGGTTCCAACGGGCAGAGAAATCAGAGATCAAGTATCTTTCCTGCGCAGGTCAGGCTATGTAAGGGCACCCCGTCAGCAGGAAGAAGTGCCAGCCGCACTTCTACCGCGGCAAATACCAGCTGACGAGGAACATCCCAGAGAGTACACCGATGTTGACTTAAGGACGAGGGTTAGCCTTAACACCAGGGCTACCCTAAATCCACAAGACCTGGCACGAATGGACGCGGTCATCGAAGAGGAACTTCTGGAAGATGCCGACATCTGGCAGATCAACACTGCCGTGTACAACGCCGCCAGCCAACTCGTTCTCCGCACGAGGGAGTCTACTGCCTCGAGCGGAATCGAGAAAGCTAAGCGGCGCGTACAAAAAATCGAAGGCAAAATACAGTCGGCCAGACAGCACGCCTCTCGAATCCAGAGTGTGGTGGAATATATAACAACTAATAAGGCATTTACGCCGAAAGTCCGCCGTATAGCAGCCGGAGTAAGACGCCAACACCACACTCTAAATCTAACAGTGTTGCTTACAATCAAGCACCACTGTTCAGATCGGATTCGAGCACTTATGGCAATTAAGAAGACTCTAAGAAAGCGGTTGAGGAGTATGGAGCAAAATACACTGTTCCGTACGAGTCCCTCCCGCCTATTTCAAGAGCCACCGCGTGTTGTCAACAATCCGCCGACTGTAGCAGATGTTGAAGTTTTCTGGAAGGGAATTTACGAAACGACGCGTCCGTTCAATAGCAACACTCCAGCAATCGCACACTTTCGGGCTCTGTGCCACAGAACTTTAGGAGAGCCAGAGGAAGTGTGTCCGGCAATCAGTACGGAGGAAGTCCAGCAAGCACTTGTTGGCACCAAGAACTTCGCTGCTCCGGGTCCAGACGGCATAAACAACTGGTGGTGGAAGAAATTTCCTTCCACTCACCGCCATCTGGCCCGAGTTTTCAACTCATGGTTGAACGAGGGGCAGCAAATTCCGGACTGGTTTGTCGAGGGACGTACTGTGCTTATCCCCAAAAAAGGGGATCTGTCCGACCCAAGGAATTATAGACCAATCACCTGTCTGAACTCCTGCTCCAAGATATTTACGCGTATTTTGTATGCTAGGACACTACGGCAGGTTGATCCGGTCTTCCAGCAGATTTACGAGCAACGTGGTGCCAAGAAGGGCATGGCAGGTTGTAAGGACAGCCTTCTGATAGATCGTTGTGTCACACAGGATTCTGTGCAACGCAAACGAAATCTGTCGATGGCCTGGATAGACTACCGCAAGGCATTTGACACAACATCTCATGGGCTACTTTTACACTTGCTCCAATGTCTTGCGGTAGCAGCACCACTAGTGAGATGCATAGAACAACTGCTGCCACTCTGGAGAACCCGCTTCACCATAACATCAGGTGCGCAGCGGGTTACGACAGATCTGGTGGCTTTTAGGAGAGGAGTTTTCCAGGGAGATTCTCTGAGTCCTCTCCTCTTCTGCATCTCACTACTGCCGTTATCTGTTGAGCTCCGCCAAACTTCCGGATACCATTGTGGACCACCCAGCAACCGGAGGCATAAGGTCACCCATCTGTTCTATATGGATGACCTCAAACTGTATGCCTCCGGAGAGCGCGAACTTCAAAACGCTCTTAGGGTGGTCGAAGAGTACACGGGGGCCATTGGTATGGAGTTTGGGTTGGATAAATGCGCAGTCGTCCACCTCAAGAGAGGGCGGTGCGGGGAATTCTCTGAAGAGGCGCAGCTAGCAGATGGAAGCATTCTACGACATCTGGATGCCGGAGAGACCTATACATATCTGGGTGTGCAACAGCATCACATCCAAGATGTGAAACAGATAAAGGGGTCTCTCCGCGGCAAGTACAGACACCTACTTCGAAAGATTTGGTCTTCCGAGCTTTCGGGGAAGAACAAGGTGTCTGCTACGAATATGCTTGCCGTTCCTGTTCTTCTCTACTCCTTTGGAGTTGTGAAGTGGACGGTAGATGAGCTGCGCCAGTTAGATAGAGATACCCGCAAGATGATGAATATTCACCGTAGCATTCATCCTAAATCGTCCGTTCCTCGAGTTTACCTCCCACGTCAACGGGGGGGCCGAGGACTCTTGGGCCTGGAGTGTATGCATGGCCGGGTAGTACTGAGTATGGCATGCAATATCCTTAGGAGCTCTGACCCGCTCCTGCATCTAGTGAGGGATCACGAAAATGCAGGTGTGGGAGCAGGATTATTCAAGGCAGCAAAAAGAGCCGCAGATGAACTTGGTCTCATATTCGACATCAGGCGAGGAGGCCGGCGAGGTGCCGACCCAGAGTCAGTCACTGAGCTTCCGCCAAATCGTCTGAAAGCCCAGATTAAAACTGCCGAGCAGGCAAATTTGCTTAGGCAGCATGTCGATAAATCCCTGCACGGTGTTTTCTATAAGAACATAGAAACACTGGGTTTATCGACTAAGCTGACATTTGCCTTTTTGAAGTCAGCTGGGCTTAAGTCGGAGACCGAGGGATTCATTGTGGCCTGCCAAGATGGTGTTATTAATACCTTGGTCTACCGAAGCCGTGTGATGGGTGTAGGGGTTCCTGATGTCAGCTGCAGGACCTGCCGTCAGGCGCCGGAATCGCTCATGCATTTATTGTCTGCATGCCCAGTATACGCGATTTCGGCCTACATCCACCGCCATAACGCGGCATTACGAGTGCTCTATTACTATCTACGGCACTCGTACGGGGTAGACCAAACACCAGTGCTGCCTTACGTCCCCGGAGATATTGAGTCCGTTGTCGAGAACGAGAGGTGCAGGATATACTGGAACTACTCGTTCCCGACCGTCAGGCTAATTCAAGCCAACAAGCCTGACATAGTACACCTCGACCACCAAACCAAGGCGATGTACGTCATCGAGTTTTCGGCACCCGCTGAAACAAACATCGCCTTGAAAGAGGGGGAAAAACGGACTAAATATCGTGATCTCCGGTACGAGCTCCTAGTGCTGTACCCAGGCTACTCAGTCAAGATGGTCGTCCTCATAATCGGTGTACTCGGAGGTATGAAGCCCACGCTGCTCTCGCAATTGAAGACCATACCGGCCGGTCAGAAATCTGCCGAATGGCTAGCAGGCCAAATGCAGAAAGCAGTTATCCTGGGGTCCCTTCGTCTACTTATCGTGTGGGGAGTGGCTGTGATTTTAATCGCCGGCGCGATTTCCGTGTGGTGTCGGAGGCCACGGAAGTTCTGTCCGGTATCGGGAAACCGCAAAAAAAAAAAAAAATAATAATAATAATAACTAGCAGGAGGGGCTAACTTCCATCTGTTAAGCCTTTGGTGAGTAGCGCCACCACTTACTCCAGCTGGGGGTGCAAAACCGAACCGGCAGCCCGAGTGCACCCGGGAGGGGAAAGCATCTTCCCCTCTGGTGTCGGTCGTGGGCCTGCTGGGCTAACCACCCACAGGCTCTAACCTTTGGTTCCAGCAGGCCGAAGACTGGGCCCCCACGATCGACCCCGTTCGGATAGGGGTCAAGGGCAAGGTGGTGGGGCCCAACCGGATAGACCGCCCGTTGACGACGTACGCATTGAACAAGGACGCTTTGAGTGGACAGATGAACTGAGGGATGAGCTTCTGCATTGTTATGAAAGCAGTGAGCCCGCGCGGAGGGGGTACATGGCGCGGATGCATGCTCTGTGGTGTGAGAGGCTACCAGAGCATAGCGCCTTCACGCCACAAAATCTGCGTGACTATGTATTCCACCTTCGTAGTAGGGGCTACGTGAGGGCTGCTCCTGGGCCGGTGAATGAGGTGGCCGAAGAGCCGCCACATTCACCGGTTGAGGACGTGGCTCTCCTCGTTCCGCCAATACCAGAGGGCCTCAGTACCAGAAGGGGGTTACACCGTCTAAAAACCCCCGGGCCACAAGACCTGGCCAGAGTGGACGCTGAACTTCGTACAGCGCTACCAGAAGAGGCTGACATCTGGCACATAAATTGTGCCGTGTATGCCGCTGCTCAACGCTCGTCTCAGGTGGAGAGGCGAAATACCTCTTCCCCACAGGAGAGCGCAGCGGCGCATACAAAAGATGGAAGCCAAGATCCAGTCGGCGAGGCAACACGCATCCCGTATCCAATGTGTGATGGACTATACGGCGGCCAACAGGCCGTTCACGCCTAAAGTGCGTCGATTAGCCGCCAACTTAAGACGCGTCCATCACACACTCAATGAGGCAGTGCTGCGAACCACCAAACAGCACTGTCTCGACAGGATACGGATGCTAGTGACTTGCAAAAAGTCATTAGTGAGGCGGGCGAGGGGGCTTGCGGAAAATAAACTGTTCCGCGAGAAGCCCTCGCGCCTTTTCCAACCGCCTCCGCGTGTTGTAGACAATCCGCCGACTGCAGATCAGGTGGAGAACTTCTGGAAAACGCTGTACGAGGAGAGGCCTCCACTCAACCGAGATTCTCCTGCCCTTGCACACTTTGAAGCCTTTTGTCAAAGGCTTCAGCAATCACAGGAAGTGTGCGAACCAATAACTCCAGAAGAGGTTCGTAGGGCTTTTGATGGCTCTAAGAACTTTGCTGCTCCAGGTCCCGATGGGATAAATAACTTTTGGTGGAAAAAGTTATCGAGCACCCACCACCATTTGGCCAGAATATTTAATTCCTGGTTAAATGGGGAGCAGCAAATCCCTTCTTGGGTTGTTGAAGGGCGGACAGTGCTGATCCCCAAGAACGGAGATTTGTCCAACCCAAAGAATTACAGACCGATAACCTGTCTAAACGCATGTTACAAGGTGTTTACACGCATTTTGTACATGCGGGTGCTCCACGCAGTTGAACCGGTTTACGAACGGATATATGAGCAACGAGGGTCGAAGAGAGGTGTCGCTGGCTGCAAGGAGAACCTGTTGATTGACAGATGTGTCACGCAGGACTCCATGCAGTATAAGCGGAACCTCTCTATGGCCTGGATCGACTACCGCAAGGCATTCGACATGACATCGCATGAGCTCATTGTTCACTTGCTCCGATGTCTTGTGGTACCCGGTCCCGTAGTGAGATGTATTGAAGAACTGATGCCGCTCTGGAGGACTCGCTTTACCATAACATCGGGTAACGATAGAGTCCAAACAGAGTCGGTAACATTCAGAAGAGGAGTATTTCAGGGAGATTCCCTCAGCCCCCTTCTGTTTTGCATCTCACTACTGCCATTATCCGTCTCGCTCCGGAAAACCCGTGGCTACAACTGCGGTACCCCCGGCGACAGGAGGCATAAGGTCACCCATCTATTTTATATGGATGACCTTAAACTTTATGCCTCTGGAGAGAGGGATCTCCAACAGTCCCTTAGGGTGGTACAGGAGTATACGCAGGCTGTCGGTATGCAGTTCGGGTTGGACAAATGCGCACTGATCCATCTCAAGAGAGGACGATGCGGTGACTATGGAGAGGACGCGCAGCTCGTGGACGGAAGCATCTTACACCATCTAGATGCCGGAGAGTCGTACACTTACTTGGGTGTCGAGCAACGCTCCACCCAAGAAGTGAGTGTAGTGAAAAACGCTCTCCGCGGCAAGTATCAGCACCTACTCCGACAGATCTGGTCTTCAGAACTGTCGGGGAAGAACAAGGTGTCTGCTACAAATATGCTTGCCGTTCCGATCCTTCTCTACTCTTTCGGAGTAGTGAAGTGGACTAGAGAAGAGCTGCGTCAACTCGATGTAGTAACCCGCAAGAAGATGCATCTCAATAGGAGCTTGCATCCTAAATCGTCCGTTCCACGGTTATATCTCCCACGACATCGGGGAGGCCGTGGACTCTTGAGCTTGGAGAGTCTCCATAGCAGGATGGTTCTGGAGGGAGCATGTAAGGTCATCAGGAGTTCGGATCCCCTCCTCTGCATGGTCCGAGACCATGAAAATGCAGAGATAGGAGCTTTTCTCTTTAAGGCAGCACGCAGAGCAGCCGATGAACTTGGTCTCATCTTCGACGTCGAGCGGGTAAACCCCGACTCTGTCACCGAGTTGGAACCCGTTCGACTAAAAGCCCACATTAGAGCTGCAGAACACAACATCCTTCTGCAGCTCCATATGGATAAGCCATTGCACGGGATCTTCTATAAAAATATAGAAGACCTCGGCTTATCCGAAAGGCTGACCTTCGCCTTCTTAAGGTCAGCTGGGCTGAAGTCTGAGACCGAGGGATTCATAATGGCTTGCCAGGATGGTGTATTTAACACTCTCGTCTATCGACGTCGTGTCATGGGTATGGAGGTCCCTGATGTCAGCTGCAGGGCCTGCCGCAGGGCGCCGGAGACTGTAATGCACTTACTGTCGGCTTGCCCGACTTACGCAGTCTCGGCCTATATTCATAGACACAACGCAGCATTACGAGTGCTTTACTATCATCTAAGGCACTCGTATGGGATAGACGAAACACCAGTGCTGCCTTACGTTCCGGGGGATATTGAGTCCGTTGTGGGGAATGAGAAGTGCCTAATTTATTGGAACTACTCGTTTCCCACCGTCAGGCAAATACAAGCCAACAAGCCTGACATAGTACTCCTCGACCACCAACTCAAGACAATGTATGTCGTGGAATTCTCAGCTCCCGCTGAGAGCAACATTGTCTTGAAAGAGGAGGAAAAACGGACAAAATATCGAGATTTGCTCTTCGAACTCCGCAGGCTTTATCCAGGCCATTCTGTTAAAATAGTGGTACTGATTATAGGAGCCCTCGGTGGAATGAGACAGACGCTGCTTTCAGAACTAAAGATCATACCGGCATGCCGAGATTCGGCAGAGATCTTAGCCGGCAGAATGCAGAAGGCTGTCATCCTCGGTTCATTACGTCTACTCAGGGCACACGATTCGCGGACCCGGTAGTCACTCACCCCACGGGCGTGGGGAGTGGCTATTGGTATTACCAGCTCCCCTCTGTGAGGGTCGGAGCCACAGAGTAGGGTGACTGGTTTTTTGTAAAAAAAAAAAAAATAATAATAATAAGCAAAGCAGCAAATTCCTTCTTGGGTTGTTGAGGCGCGGACAGTGCTGATCCCCAAGAACGGAGATTTGTCCAACCCAAAGAACTATAGGCCGATAACCTGTTTAAACGCATGTTACAAGGTGTTCACACGCATCTTGTACATGCGGGTACTCCAAGCAGTTAACCCAGTTTACGAACGGATATATGAGCAACGAGGATCGAAGAGAGATGTCGC
This sequence comes from Leptura quadrifasciata, assembly GCA_963675555.1. NCBI lineage: Eukaryota > Metazoa > Arthropoda > Insecta > Coleoptera > Cerambycidae > Leptura > Leptura quadrifasciata. The sequence goes on along the minus strand of OY776676.1, from coordinate 78,528,391 downwards.
TGGCTGCAAGGAAAACTTGTTGATTGACAGATGTGTCACGCAGGACTCCGTGCAGTATAAGCGGAATCTCTCCATGGCCTGGATCGATTACCGCAAGGCATTTGACATGACATCTCATGAGCTTATTGTACACTTGCTCCGATGTCTTGCGGTCGCCGGTCCCGTAGTGAGATGCATTGAAGATCTGATGCCGCTCTGGAGGACTCGCTTTACCATAACATCTGGTAATGATAGAGTCCAAACAGAGCCGGTAACGTTCAAAAGGGGAGTATTTCAGGGAGATTCCCTCAGCCCCCTTTTGTTTTGCATCTCGCTACTGCCATTATCCGTCTCGCTCCGGAAAACCCGCGGTTACAACTGTGGTACCCCCGGCGACAGGAGGCATAAGGTCACCCATTTGTTTTATATGGATGACCTTAAACTTTATGCCTCCGGAGAAAGGGATCTCCAACAATCCCTTAGGGTGGTACAGGAGTACACGCAGGCTGTCGGTATGCAGTTCGGATTGGACAAATGTGCACTGGTCCATCTCAAGAGAGGACGATGTGGGGACTACGGCGAGGACGCGCAGCTCGTAGACGGAAGCATCCTACACCACCTAGATGCCGGAGAGTCGTACACTTACTTGGGTGTCGAGCAACGCTCCACCCAAGAAGTGGGTGTAGTGAAAAACGCTCTCCGCGACAAGTATCAGCACCGACTCCGACAGATCTGGTCTTCAGAACTGTCGGGGAAGAACAAGGTGTCTGCTACTAATATGCTTGCCGTTCCGATCCTTCTCTACTCCTTTGGAGTAGTGAAGTGGACTCGAGAGGAGCTGCGTCAACTCGATGTAGGAACCCGGAGAAAGATGCACCTCAATAGGAGCCTGCATCCTAAATCGTCCGTTCCACGGTTATATCTCCCACGCCATCGGGGAGGCCGTGGACTCTTGAGCTTGGAGAGTCTACACAGCAGGATGGTGCTGGATGGAGCCTGTAAGGTCGTCAGGAGTTCGGATCCCCTCCTCTGCATGGTCCGAGACCATGAAAATGCAGGGGTAGGAGCTTTTCTGTTTAAGGCAGCACGCAGAGCAGCCGATGAACTCGGTCTCATCTTCGACGTTGAGCGGGATAATCCCGACTCTGTCACCGAGTTGGAACCCGCTCGGCGGAAAGCCCAAATAAAAGCTGCGGAACAAACCATCTTTCTGCAGCTCCATTCGGATAAGCCACTGCATGGTGTCTTCTATAGAAATATAGAAGAACTTGGCTTATCCGAAAGGCTGACCTTCGCCTTCTTAAGGTCAGCCGGGCTGAAGTCTGAGACCGAGGGATTTATATTGGCTTGCCAGGACGGTGTATTCAACACCCTCGTCTATCGAAGTCGTGTCATGGGTGTGGAGGTCGCTGACGTCAGCTGCAGGGCCTGCCGCAGAGCGCCGGAGACGCTTATGCACTTGTTGTCGGCCTGCCCGACATATGCAGTCTCCGCCTATATCCAAAGGCACGACGGAGCACTACGAGTGCTTTACTACCATCTGAGGCACTCGTATGAGATAGACGAGACACCAGTACTGCCTTATGCTCCGGGGGATATTGAGTCCGTTGTGGGGAATGAGAGGTGTCTAATTTATTGGAACTACTCGTTTCCCACGGTCAGGCAAATACAGGCAAACAATCCTGACATAGTCCTCATAGACCACCAACTCAAGACAATGTTCGTCATAGAGTTCTCGGCTCCCGCGGAGAACAACATTGTCTTGAAGGAGGAAGAATAGCGGACAAAATATCGAGACCTACTCTTCGAACTCCGCAGACTGTATCCAGACCATACTGTCAAGCTGGTGGTACTGATTATAGGAGCTCTCGGTGGAACGAGACACACGCTGCTTTCAGAATTGAACATCATACCGGCATGCCGACAATCGGCAGAAGTCCTAGCCGGGAGAATGCAGAAGGCTGTCATTCTTGGTTCATTGCGTCTGCTCAGGGCACACGAGTCACGGAACCAGTGATCACTGACTCTACGGTGTAGAGAGTGGTTACTGGCGCTCCCAGCGTACCCTCTCTGGTATAGGAGGCAAGTAGAAGGACGACTGGATTTACTTTAAAAAAAAAAATAATAACAATAATAATAATAATAAGGGGGCGAAAACGGATCGGCAACCTCCTCGTGGTGCACCCCGGGCAACAGGCAGAGGTAACTCTGCCTGGCTGATGTCGGACGTGGATCCCAGGGCTAACCACCCTGTGATCCACGACTCTGGTTCCAACGGGCAGAGAAAGGGCCCTTCACAATCGACCCCATTCGGATGGGGGTCGGAGACAAGTTGGAGGGGCCCAACAGGACCGTCTCAATGGTAACGACCCTGGCAATGGACATGGACGCTTTAAGTGGACGAGGGAATACCGGGATGATTTGCTGACCTGCTACGAGAGCAGTGAGCCTGCGCGCAGGGGGTACATGGTGCGATTGCGCCATATCTGGTGCGACATGCACCCAGAACTTGCCTGAGCTGTTGCTCAGAGATCAAGTATCTTTCCTGCGCAGGTCAGGCTATGTAAGGGCACCCCGTCAGCAGGAAGAAGTGACAGCCGCACTTCTACCGCGGCAAATACCAGCTGACGAGGAACATCCCAGAGAGTACACCGATGTTGACTTAAGGACGAGGGTTAGCCTTAACACCAGGGCTACCCTAAATCCACAAGACCTGGCACGAATGGACGCGGTCATCGAAGAGGAACTTTTGGAAGATGCCGACATCTGGCAGATCAACACTGCCGTGTACAACGCCGCCAGCCAACTCGTTCTCCGCACGAGGGAGTCTACTGCCTCGAGCGGAATCGAGAAAGCTAAGCGGCACGTACAAAAAATCGAAGGCAAAATACAGTCGGCCAGACAGCACGCCTCTCGAATCCAGAGTGTGGTGGAATATATAACAACTAATAAGGCATTTACGCCGAAAGTCCGGCGTATAGCAGCCGGAGTAAGACGCCAACACCACACTCTAAATCTAACAGTGTTGCTTACAATCAAGCACCACTGTTCAGATCGGATTCGAGGACTTATGGCAATTAAGAAGACTCTAAGAAAGCGGTTGAGGAGTATGGAGCAAAATACACTGTTCCGTACGAGTCCCTCCCGCCTATTTCAAGAGCCACCGCGTGTTGTCAACAATCCGCCGACTGTAGCAGATGTTGAAGTTTTCTGGAAGGGAATTTACGAAACGACGCGTCCGTTCAATAGCAACACTCCAGCAATCGCACACTTTCGGGCTCTGTGCCACAGAACTTTAGGAGAGCCAGAGGAAGTGTGTCCGGCAATCAGTACGGAGGAAGTCCAGCAAGCACTTGTTGGCACCAAGAACTTCGCTGCTCCGGGTCCAGACGGCATAAACAACTGGTGGTGGAAGAAATTTCCTTCCACTCACCGCCATCTGGCCCGAGTTTTCAACTCATGGTTGAACGAGGGGCAGCAAATTCCGGACTGGTTTGTCGAGGGACGTACTGTGCTTATCCCCAAAAAAGGGGATCTGTCCGACCCAAGGAATTATAGACCAATCACCTGTCTGAACTCCTGCTACAAGATATTTACACGTATTTTGTATGCTAGGACACTACGGCAGGTTGATCCGGTCTTCCAGCAGATTTACGAGCAACGTGGTGCCAAGAAGGGCATGGCAGGTTGTAAGGAGAGCCTTCTGATAGATCGTTGTGTCACACAGGATTCTGTGCAACGCAAACGAAATCTGTCGATGGCCTGGATAGACTACCGCAAGGCATTTGACACAACATCTCATGAGCTACTTTTACACTTGCTCCAATGTCTTGCGGTAGCAGCACCACTAGTGAGATGCATAGAACAACTGCTGCCACTCTGGAGAACCCGCTTCACCATAACATCAGGTGCGCAGCGGGTTACGACAGATCTGGTGGCTTTTAGGAGAGGAGTTTTCCAGGGAGATTCTCTGAGTCCTCTCCTCTTCTGCATCTCACTGTTGCCGTTATCTGTTGAGCTCCGCCAAACTTCCGGATACCATTGTGGGCCACCCAGCAACCGGAGGCATAAGGTCACCCATCTGTTCTATATGGATGACCTCAAACTGTATGCCTCCGGAGAGCGCGAACTTCAAAACGCTCTTAGGGTGGTCGAAGAGTACACGGGGGCCATTGGTATGGAGTTTGGGTTGGATAAATGCGCAGTCGTCCACCTCAAGAGAGGGCGGTGCGGGGAATTCTCTGAAGAGGCGCAGCTAGCAGATGGAAGCATTCTACGACATCTGGATGCCGGAGAGACCTATACATATCTGGGTGTGCAACAGCATCACATCCAAGATGTGAAACAGATAAAGGGGTCTCTCCGCGGCAAGTACAGACACCTACTTCGAAAGATTTGGTCTTCCGAGCTTTCGGGGAAGAACAAGGTGTCTGCTACGAATATGCTTGCCGTTCCTGTTCTTCTCTACTCCTTTGGAGTTGTGAAGTGGACGGTAGATGAGCTGCGCCAGTTAGATAGAGATACCCGCAAGATGATGAATATTCACCGTAGCATTCATCCTAAATCGTCCGTTCCTCGAGTTTACCTCCCACGTCAACGGGGGGGCCGAGGACTCTTGGGCCTGGAGTGTATGCATGGCCGGGTAGTACTGAGTATGGCATGCAATATCCTTAGGAGCTCTGACCCGCTCCTGCATCTAGTGAGGGATCACGAAAATGCAGGTGTGGGAGCAGGATTATTCAAGGCAGCAAAAAGAGCCGCAGATGAACTTGGTCTCATATTCGACATCAGGCGAGGAGGCCGGCGAGGTGCCGACCCAGAGTCAGTCACTGAGCTTCCGCCAAATCGCCTGAAAGCCCAGATTAAAACTGCCGAGCAGGCAAATTTGCTTAGGCAGCATGTCGATAAATCCCTGCACGGTGTTTTCTATAAGAACATAGAAACACTGGGTTTATCGACTAAGCTGACATTTGCCTTTTTGAAGTCAGCTGGGCTTAAGTCGGAGACCGAGGGATTCATTGTGGCCTGCCAAGATGGTGTTATTAATACCTTGGTCTACCGAAGCCGTGTGATGGGTGTAGGGGTTCCTGATGTCAGCTGCAGGACCTGCCGTCAGGCGCCGGAATCGCTCATGCATTTATTGTCTGCATGCCCAGTATACGCGATTTCGGCCTACATCCACCGCCATAACGCGGCATTACGAGTGCTCTATTACTATCTACGGCACTCGTACGGGGTAGACCAAACACCAGTGCTGCCTTACGTCCCCGGAGATATTGAGTCCGTTGTCGAGAACGAGAGGTGCAGGATATACTGGAACTACTCGTTCCCGACCGTCAGGCTAATTCAAGCCAACAAGCCTGACATAGTACTCCTCGACCACCAAACCAAGGCGATGTACGTCATCGAGTTTTCGGCACCCGCTGAAACAAACATCGCCTTGAAAGAGGAGGAAAAACGGACTAAATATCGTGATCTCCGGTACGAGCTCCTAGTGCTGTACCCAGGCTACTCAGTCAAGATGGTCGTCCTCACAATCGGTGTACTCGGAGGTATGAAGCCCACGCTACTCTCGCAATTGAAGACCATACCGGCCTGTCAGAAATCTGCCGAATGGCTAGCAGGCCAAATGCAGAAAGCAGTTATCCTGGGGTCCCTTCGTCTACTTAGGGCACACGATTCGGGTGTTTACAGTCACTGACCCCACAGGTGTGGGGAGTGGCTGTGATTTTAATCGCCGGCGCGATTTCCGTGTGGTGTCGGAGGCCACGGAAGTCCTGTCCGGTATCGGGAAACCGCAAAAAAAAAAAATAATAATAATAATATACAAGGTGTTTACACGCATTTTGTACATGCGGGTGCTCCACGCAGTTGAACCGGTTTACGAACGGATATATGAGCAACGAGGGTCGAAGAGAGGTGTCGCTGGGTGCAAGGAGAACCTGTTGATTGACAGATGTGTCACACAGGACTCCATGCAGTATAAGTGGAACCTCTCTATGGCCTGGATCGACTACCGCAAGGCATTCGACATGACATCGCATGAGCTCATTGTTCACTTGCTCCGATGTCTTGTGGTACCCGGTCCCGTAGTGAGATGTATTGAAGAACTGATGCCGCTCTGGAGGACTCGCTTTACCATAACATCGGGTAACGATAGAGTCCAAACAGAGTCGGTAACATTCAGAAGAGGAGTATTTCAGGGAGATTCCCTCAGCCCCCTTCTGTTTTGCATCTCACTACTGCCATTATCCGTCTCGCTCCGGAAAACCCGTGGCTACAACTGCGGTACCCCCGGCGACAGGAGGCATAAGGTCACCCATCTATTTTATATGGATGACCTTAAACTTTATGCCTCTGGAGAGAGGGATCTCCAACAGTCCCTTAGGGTGGTACAGGAGTATACGCAGGCTGTCGGTATGCAGTTCGGGTTGGACAAATGCGCACTGATCCATCTCAAGAGAGGACGATGCGGTGACTATGGAAAGGACGCGCAGCTCGTGGACGGAAGCATCTTACACCATCTAGATGCCGGAGAGTCGTACACTTACTTGGGTGTCGAGCAACGCTCCACCCAAGAAGTGAGTGTAGTGAAAAACGCTCTCCGCGGCAAGTATCAGCACCTACTCCGACAGATCTGGTCTTCAGAACTGTCGGGGAAGAACAAGGTGTCTGCTACAAATATGCTTGCCGTTCCGATCCTTCTCTACTCTTTCGGAGTAGTGAAGTGGACTAGAGAAGAGCTGCGTCAACTCGATGTAGTAACCCGCAAGAAGATGCATCTCAATAGGAGCTTGCATCCTAAATCGTCCGTTCCACGGTTATATCTCCCACGACATCGGGGAGGCCGTGGACTCTTGAGCTTGGAGAGTCTCCATAGCAGGATGGTTCTGGAGGGAGCATGTAAGGTCATCAGGAGTTCGGATCCCCTCCTCTGCATGGTCCGAGACCATGAAAATGCAGAGGTAGGAGCTTTTCTCTTTAAGGCAGCACGCAGAGCAGCCGATGAACTTGGTCTCATCTTCGACGTCGAGCGGGTAAACCCCGACTCTGTCACCGAGTTGGAACCCGTTCGACTAAAAGCCCACATTAGAGCTGCAGAACACAACATACTTCTGCAGCTCCATAAGGATAAGCCATTGCACGGGATCTTCTATAAAAATATAGAAGACCTCGGCTTATCCGAAAGGCTGACCTTCGCCTTCTTAAGGTCAGCTGGGCTGAAGTCTGAGACCGAGGGATTCATAATGGCTTGCCAGGATGGTGTATTTAACACTCTCGTCTATCGACGTCGTGTCATGGGTATGGAGGTCCCTGATGTCAGCTGCAGGGCCTGCCGCAGGGCGCCGGAGACTGTAATGCACTTACTGTCGGCTTGCCCGACATACGCAGTCTCGGCCTATATTCATAGACACAACGCAGCATTACGAGTGCTTTACTATCATCTAAGGCACTCGCATGGGATAGACGAAACACCAGTGCTGCCTTACGTTCCGGGGGATATTGAGTCCGTTGTGGGGAATGAGAAGTGCCTAATCTATTGGAACTACTCGTTTCCCACCGTCAGGCAAATACAAGCCAACAAGCCTGACATAGTACTCCTCGACCACCAACTCAAGACAATGTATGTCGTGGAATTCTCGGCTCCCGCTGAGAGCAACATTGTCTTGAAAGAGGAGGAAAAACGGACAAAATATCGAGATTTGCTCTTCGAACTCCGCAGGTTCTATCCAAGCCATTCTGTTAAAAAAGTGGTACTGATTATAGGAGCCCTCGGTGGAATGAGACAGACGCTGCTTTCAGAACTAAAGATCATACCGGCATGCCGAGATTCGGCAGAGATCTTAGCCGGCAGAATGCAGAAGGCTGTCATCCTCGGATCATTGCGTCTACTTAGGGCACACGATTCTCGGACCCGGTAGTCACTCACCCCACGGGCGTGGGGAGTGTCTATTGGTATTACCAGCTCCCCTCTGTGAGGGTCGGAGCCACAGAGTAGGGTGACTGGTTTTTTGTAAAAAAAAAAAAATAATAATAATAGGAGAGAACGAGAAATGCCGAATTTATTGGAACTTCTCGTTTCCGACCGTCAGGCTAATTCAAGCCAACAAGCCTGACATAGTACTCCTCGACCACCAACTCAAGACAATGTATGTCGTGGAATTCTCGGCTCCCGCTGAGAGCAACATTGTCTTGAAAGAGGAGGAAAAACGGACAAAATATCGAGATTTGCTCTTCGAACTCCGCAGGCTTTATCCAGGCCATTCTGTTAAAATAGTGGTACTGATTATAGGAGCCCTCGGTGGAATGAGACAGACGCTGCTTTCAGAACTAAAGATCATACCGGCATGCCGAGATTCGGCAGAGATCTTAGCCGGCAGAATGCAGAAGGCTGTCATCCTCGGTTCATTACGTCTACTCAGGGCACACGATTCGCGGACCCGGTAGTCACTCACCCCACGGGCGTGGGGAGTGGCTATTGGTATTACCAGCTCCCCTCTGTGAGGGTCGGAGCCACAGAGTAGGGTGACTGGTTTTTTGTAAAAAAAAATAATAATAATAATAATAATAATAATAATAATAATAATAATCATTGTTCACTTGCTCCGATGTCTTGTGGTACCAGGCCCCGTAGTGAGATGTATTGAAGAACTGATGCCGCTCTGGAGGACTCGTTTTACCATAACATCGGGTAACGATAGAGTCCAAACAGAGTCGGTAACATTCAGAAGAGGAGTATTTCAGGGAGATTCCCTCAGCCCCCTTCTCTTTTGCATCTCACTACTGCCATTATCCGTCTCGCTCCGGAAAACCCGTGGCTACAACTGCGGTACCCCCGGCGACAGGAGGCATAAGGTCACCCATCTATTTTATATGGATGACCTTAAACTTTATGCCTCTGGAGAGAGGGATCTCCAGCAGTCCCTTAGGGTGGTACAGGAGTACACGCAGGCTGTCGGTATGCAGTTCGGGTTGGACAAATGCGCACTGATCCATCTCAAGAGAGGACGATGCGGTGACTACGGAGAGGACGCGCAGCTCGTGGACGGAAGCATCTTACACCATCTAGATGCCGGAGAGTCGTACACTTACTTGGGTGTCGAGCAACGCTCCACCCAAGAAGTGAGTGTAGTGAAAAACGCTCTCCGCGGCAAGTATCAGCACCTACTCCGACAGATCTGGTCTTCAGAACTGTCGGGGAAGAACAAGGTGTCTGCTACAAATATGCTTGCCGTTCCGATCCTTCTCTACTCTTTCGGAGTAGTGAAGTGGACTAGAGAAGAGCTGCGTCAACTCGATGTAGTAACCCGCAAGAAGATGCATCTCAATAGGAGCTTGCATCCTAAATCGTCCGTTCCACGGTTATATCTCCCACGACATCGGGGAGGCCGTGGACTCTTGAGCTTGGAGAGTCTCCATAGCAGGATGGTTCTGGATGGAGCATGTAAGGTCATCAGGAGTTCGGATCCCCTCCTCTGCATGGTCCGAGACCATGAAAATGCAGAGGTAGGAGCTTTTCTCTTTAAGGCAGCACGGAGAGCAGCCGATGAACTTGGTCTCATCTTCGACGTCGAGCGGGTAAACCCCGACTCTGTCACCGAGTTGGAACCCGTTCGACTAAAAGCCCACATTAGAGCTGCAGAACACAACATCCTTCTGCAGCTCCATAAGGATAAGCCATTGCACGGGGTCTTCTATAAAAATATAGAAGACCTCGGCTTATCCGAAAGGCTGACCTTCGCCTTCTTAAGGTCAGCTGGGCTGAAGTCTGAGACCGAGGGATTCATAATGGCTTGCCAGGATGGTGTATTTAACACTCTCGTCTATCGACGTCGTGTCATGAGTATGGAGGTCCCTGATATCAGCTGCAGGGCCTGCCGCAGGGCGCCGGAGACTGTAATGCACTTACTGTCGGCTTGCCCGACATACGCAGTCTCGGCCTATATTCATAGACACAACGCAGCATTACGAGTGCTTTACTATCATCTACGGCACTCGTATGGGATAGACGAAACACCAGTGCTGCCTTACGTTCCGGGGGATATTGAGTCCGTTGTGGGGAATGAGAAGTGCCTAATTTATTGGAACTACTCGTTTTCCACCGTCAGGCAAATACAAGCCAACAAGCCTGACATAGTACTCCTCGACCACCAACTCAAGACAATGTATGTCGTGGAATTCTCGGCTCCCGCTGAGAGGAACATTGTTTTGAAAGAGGAGGAAAAACGGACAAAATATCGAGATTTGCTCTTCGAACTCCGCAGGCTTTATCCAGGCCATTCTGTTAAAATAGTGGTACTGATTATAGGAGCCCTCGGTGGAATGAGACAGACGCTGCTTTCAGAACTAAAGATCATACCGGCATGCCGAGATTCGGCAGAGGTCTTAGCCGGCAGAATGCAGAAGGCTGTCATCCTCGGTTCATTACGTCTACTCAGGGCACACGATTCACGGACCCGGTAGTCACTCACCCCACGGGCGTGGGGAGTGGCTACTGGTATTACCAGCTCCCCTCTGTGAGGGTCGGAGCCACAGAGTAAGGTGACTGGTTTTTTGTAAAAAAAAAAAAAAAATTATAATAATAAAATAAAATAAAATAAATAAAACGCTGTACGAGGAGAGGCTTCCACTCAACCGAGATTCTCCTGCCCTTGCACACTTTGAAGCCTTTTGTCAAAGGCTTCAGCAACCACAGGAAGTGTGCGAACCAATAACCCCAGAAGAGGTTCGTAGGGCTCTTGATGGCTCTAAGAACTTTGCTGCTCCAGGTCCCGATGGGATAAATAACTTTTGGTAGAAAAAGTTATCGAGCACCCACCACCATTTGGCCAGAATATTTAATTCCTGGTTAAATGGGGAGCAGCAAATCCCTTCTTGGGTTGTTGAGGGGCGGACAGTGCTGATTCCCAAGAACGGAGATTTGTCCAACCCAAAGAATTACACACCGATAACCTGTCTAAACGCATGTTACAAGGTGTTTACACGCATTTTGTACATGCGGATGCTCCATGCAGTTGAACCGGTTTACGAACGGATATATGAGCAACGAGGGTCGAAGAGAGGTGTCGCTGGCTGCAAGGAGAACCTGTTGATTGACAGATGTGTCACGCAGGACTCCATGCAGTATAAGCGGAACCTCTCTATGGCCTGGATCGACTACCGCAAGGCATTCGACATGACATCGCATGAGCTCATTGTTCACTTGCTCCGATATCTTGTGGTACCCGGTCCCGTAGTGAGATGTATTGAAGAACTGATGCCGCTCTGGAGGACTCGCTTTACCATAACATCGGGTAACGATAGAGTCCAAACAGAGTCGGTAACATTCAGAAGAGGAGTATTTCAGGGAGATTCCCTCAGCCCCCTTCTGTTTTGCATCTCACTACTGCCATTATCCGTCTCGCTCCGGAAAACCCGTGGCTACAACTGCGGTACCCCCGGCGACAGGAGGCATAAGGTCACCCATCTATTTTATATGGATGACCTTAAACTGTATGCCTCTGGAGAGAGGGATCTCCAACAGTCCCTTAGGGTGGTACAGGAGTATACGCAGGCTGTCGGTATGCAGTTCGGGTTGGACAAATGCGCACTGATCCATCTCAAGAGAGGACGATGCGGTGACTATGGAGAGGACGCGCAGCTCGTGGACGGAAGCATCTTACACCATCTAGATGCCGGAGAGTCGTACACTTACTTGGGTGTCGAGCAACGCTCCACCCAAGAAGTGAGTATAGTGAAAAACGCTCTCCGCGGCAAGTATCAGCACCTACTCCGACAGATCTGGTCTTCAGAACTGTCGGGGAAGAACAAGGTGTCTGCTACAAATATGCTTGCCGTTCCGATCCTTCTCTACTCTTTCGGAGTAGTGAAGTGGACTAGAGAAGAACTGCGTCAACTCGATGTAGTAACCCGCAAGAAGATGCATCTCAATAGGAGCTTGCATCCTAAATCGTCCGTTCCACGGTTATATCTCCCACGACATCGGGGAGGCCGTGGACTCTTGAGCTTGGAGAGTCTCCATAGCAGGATGGTTCTGGAGGGAGCATGTAAGGTCATCAGGAGTTCGGATCCCCTCCTCTGCATGGTCCGAGACCATGAAAATGCAGAGGTAGGAGCTTTTCTCTTTAAGGCAGCACGGAGAGCAGCCGATGTACTTGGTCTCATCTTCGACGTCGAGCGGGTAAACCCCGACTCTGTCACCGAGTTGGAACCCGTTCGACTAAAAGCCCACATTAGAGCTGCAGAACACAACATCCTTCTGCAGCTCCATAAGGATAAGCCATTGCACGGGATCTTCTATAAAAATATAGAAGACCTCGGCTTATCCGAAAGGCTGACCTTCGCCTTCTTAAGGTCAGCTGGGCTGAAGTCTGAGACCGAGGGATTCATAATGGCTTGCCAGGATGGTGTATTTAACACTCTCGTCTATCGACGTCGTGTCATGGGTATGGAGGTCCCTGATGTCAGCTGCAGGGCCTGCCACAGGGCGCTGGAGACTGTAATGCACTTACTGTCGGCTTGCCCGACATACGCACTCTCGGCCTATATTCATAGACACAACGCAGCATTTCGAGTGCTTTACTATCATCTAAGGCACTCGTATGGGATAGACGAAACACCAGTGCTGCCTTACGTTCCGGGGGATATTGAGTCCGTTGTGGGGAATGAGAAGTGCCTAATTTATTGGAACTACTCGTTTCCCACCGTCAGGCAAATACAAGCCAACAAACCTGACATAGTACTCCTCGACCACCAACTCAAGACAATGTATGTCGTGGAATTCTCGGCTCCCGCTGAGAGGAACATTGTCTTGAAAGAGGAGGAAAAACGGACAAAATATCGAGATTTGCTCTTCGAACTCCGCAGGCTTTATCCGGGCCATTCTGTTAAAATAGTGGTACTGATTATAGGAGCCCTCGGTGGAATGAGACAGACGCTGCTTTCAGAACTAAAGATCATACCGGCATGCCGAGATTCGGCAGAGATCTTAGCCGGCAGAATGCAGAAGGCTATCATCCTCGGTTCATTGCGTCTACTCAGGGCACACGATTCGCGGACCCGGTAGTCACCCACCCCACCGGCGTGGGGAGTGGCTATTGGTATTACCAGCTCCCCTCTGTGAGGGTCGGAGCCACAGAATAGGGTGACTGTTTTTTTGTAAAAAAAAAAAATAATAATAATAAAGAATTTATTGCCCAACAGAATGCTCCAGTTACAGGACAATTTTACGAAGATACAAATTACAAAATATAAGATATAAAATGAAGTATAAACTATAAAGTATAAGTAGTACAAGATACAAAATACAAAGTATAAAATATAAAATATAAATTATAATATAAAATAAAAATAGAAAATGCAAAATAAACAATAAAAATACAAAATACAAAGTACAAAATACGAGATACAAAATACAAAGTACAAATTGTAAAATACAAAATACAGAGTTACGGCCTATTTCTAATGGATAGTTTTACGCCTCTTGAATAATTCTCTGAGGAAAGACTAAACATGTCACAATGGTTGCCAAGAGAGTTATACATTTCCATCATAGCATAAATAGGCGATTTACCAAGAATATTTGTTCGTTTTGACGGTAGTGCAAAGGTGGAAGTTTGACGCGAGCCTAAACGTGGAATTTTAAAATTTATTTGGGAGAGGAGTTCTGGGCAGTCTATTGTATTATTAATAATTTTGTAGATATACATTAAGCTTGACATAATCCTTCTGCTTTGTAATGAATCCATATTAAATCTCATTAACATTAAATTATTCGGATATCCCTGTACTGGGTACTGATGATCTATTTTGAAAGATAAGTATTTTAGAAATTTCCGTTGAACAGATTCGAATGATTGTGAGTGTATCTCATATATAGGATTCCATATCACTGAGCCGTACTCCAATTTAGAACGGACGAAACAAAAATATGGCGTTTTTAATGCTTCTGCATTAGTAAAATTTCTTGTATTTCTTATGACAAAACCCAGTAATCTTAACGCGTCCTGTGAATTCCAATCTGGAGTCGAACAGTATACCTAAATCTTTAATATTTTCACAGCGTGATAAAGTGATGCTGTTTTTTTTTTTTTTTTTTTTTTTTTCGAAAAGCGGCATCGACTACTGTGGTCATTAGCCGCATCTTACCATACGTATATCACATTAGTGATAACAATCGATTAGCACATTTTCATCATAGGTTTATAATTTCATTAACAGTCCAGTGCTTTTTAAAAATTGAATTAGTGTTAGCATTGATTCTCTCTTATGTGACAGACATTCTGCTAGATTGTCAAGCAAGTGTAGTTGATGTCGTATATTTGAATGGTCTCTGCATTCCATAAGGATATGGTTTACCGTCAGTGGCCTTTGGCATGTCAAACATGTAGGTTGCCTGGCTCCTCGTAGCATGTGGATTGATGTTAAGTTAGTATGTCCTATCCTTAGGCGGGTCAAGGCAACTTGTTCTCTTCGCGTGAATCCTTTGTATATTTTCTCTTTCCCTATCAGAGGTTTAGCTATTTTTAGTTTTGATTCTGTTGCTGTCCATTCATTTTGCCAAGTGTTATTGATTTTCAGTTTTAATGCTATTTTTACGTCGTCTGGAAGGAGAGGTATATTTTCCCAAGGTTCGTTTTCACTCTCAGCTGCTTGACGTGCTGCTAAGTCCGCAAGTTCATTCCCTGGTATTCCTATATGTCCTGGAATCCAGGCAAAGTATACTAACTTTTGTTGATCTTTAAGCCATTGAATTAGGGACAGTATGTGTTGTACTAATGGACTATAACTAAAACTATTTGATATGGACTGTAATACACTGAGGGAGTCACAACATATGAGAAATGTATTGTTTTTCTCGTACTCTATATATCGCAGTGCCTGCCAGATTGCATAGAGCTCTGCAGTATAGATGCTCATTTTAGGATTCAAGCTCCAGGAATGTGTTTTATCTCCAACTGCGAACGCGCTTCCAACTCCTTGATTTGTCTTTGATCCGTCTGTATATATAATATGACAGCCTGGGTAGTTATTTTTTATTTCATAAAATGTCGATAAGTATATGTTATTACAAGTTTCCCCCTTTTTAAATGCAGCACATTCAAAGTGTATAGTTGGAGATGTTATTTTCCAAGGAGGGATTTCGCAGTATGTTAGTTCATATGTTGTTGGAGATTCCTCATTTAAGTTATTTAACAGTTCCTGGATGCGTATGCCCACTGGTCTTGTTATAGTGGGTCGCGATTGAAACAGGTCAAACTGTGCATTAAATAGAACATCGTAATTGGGATGATTTGGTTGTGCTTTAATTCCTATTCCATAGTTTAACAGAAATCGCTGTCTTCTGTATTTTAATGGAGGTATTCCTGCCTCGCAACATAAAGATGCTGTTGGAGTTGTACGGAAAGCACCTGTAGCTAATCTTAGCGCTGTGTTTTGAATACGGTCTAGTACTACCAAATTAGATTTACGTGCAGCAGAGTAAATCGTACACCCGTAGTCCATTTTTGATAAAATTAGGGATTCATACAGTTTAAGTAAAACTTCTCTGTCTGCACCCCAATTGATGCTAGATAAACATTTAATTAAATTTAATGATTTTTTACATTTTAGTGCCAAATTGTCAATATGTGGTTTCCAAGAGAGTTTTCTATCAAAAGTCAGACCTAAAAATATTGTAGTTTCTTTGAATTCTAGCGGTCGGCCTTTCATTGTCAAGTTTGGGTCATTATGTGGCGTTCTTAATCTGCAGAAGTGAACGCAATGGGTTTTTGTTATTGAAAACCTAAAGCCTCTGCTTTCGACTTTATCAACAATTTTATTTATGGTCTGTTGCATCGTCCGTTCAACTTCTTCCATACTTTTGTCAGCGTAAAAGATGACAAGGTCGTCGACATAAAGCGATCTTCCGACTTTTGGGTCAATGTCTTCTAATAACTTGTTAACAGCTATGGCAAACAGAGTAACACTGAGTGTTGAACCCTGAGGAATTCCATTTCTAAGGTGTATGCATCAGATAAAGTGTTTCCAATCCGCACTCTAAATTTCCTGTTTGTTAGAAAACTGCAGATAAAACGTGCTAAATTTCCTTTGAGTCCCCAATTATAGATAGTTTGGATAACTCCGTACCTCCACGTCATGTCATATGCTTTTTCTAAATCGAAAAATACCGCTACTAGATGATTTCTGTTCGCAAAGCTGGTTTGAATAGCATCATCGAGGTAAGTCAGTTGATCAGAGGTGGAGCGGAATTTCCGAAAACCCATCTGGAAGTCTGATAGAAGACGATTTTTCTCTAGATACCACATTATACGCATATTTACCATTTTTTCAAGGAGCTTACTAAGACAACAGGTCAAAGATATAGGATGATAACTTGCTGGATCTACGGGGTCCTTATTTTGTTTAAGTAATGGTATAATAGTAGCTTCTCTCCATTGATCTGGGTAGCTTCCTTCTGACCATATTCTGTTGAACAGGTTAAGCAATAACATTTTTACATGTCCTGGAAGTTGGCGGATCATTTCATATGGAATACGGTCTGGTCCCGGAGAAGAATTATTTACATCCTGAAGCGCATTTTCCAATTCATCCATTGTAAAAGGGTCATTGTATTGTGAGACATTATTTTCGGAAAAATCTAAATATGTTTCCAGTGTGGGTTTCTGTTGTAGGAAAGTTGGATCATAATTATCTGAACTACTTGTTATCTGAAAATTGTTTCCCAACAAGTTTGCTATATCCTCTGTGTTTGATATTAATTCATTATTAGCTCGAAGTACTGGTGAAGGAATAGGAAATTTTCGTCCAGCTATTGCTCTTACCTTTTTCCATACTTCTGTTACAGCTGTGTCCGGAGTAATAGAATTTACATATTGTTCCCAGGAAGATTTTTTACTCACTAAGATAAGGCGGCGGGATTTTGCTCGAAGACGTTTAAAATTAATCATATTCTCCCATGTAGGAGATCTTTTAAAAATATTAAGAGCTCTTTTCTTTTCTTTTACTGCTTTTTTTATTTCTTCATTCCACCATGGCACAGTTAGTTTTGATTGAAGATTTCTTGTCATGGGAATACTTTGTTCAGCAGCTTGTATTATACCTGTAGTAATAGCGTCGACCGTTGAGGTAATAGTATCTTTAATTTCGATTAAATTAAGTAGTGCTGCAAATTGTTTCCAGTTAGCACGTTCTAGTCGCCATCTTCGAAATGAAGTGTTTTGAATGTTTTGTGTTGGTAGCTCTATGGATATTGGATGATGATCAGTGAAGAGATGTTCTTTAAGGACGTTCCATGACAAGAGGTGCGCTATATCGGGTGAGCAAATTGATAGATCAATAGCACTAAAATTATTTGATCTAGAATTAAGATAGGTTCCCTCTCCTGTATTTAATAGAACCATATCAAATTCGTCTAATAGTTCTTCAATTTGTCTTCCTCTTCTATCTAATCTCACTGAGCCCCATATAGGATTATGCGAGTTAAAATCACCCACAATTATTGCAGGTTGAGGAAGCTGAGTCATTATGTCTCTCAATTCGGTCTGTTCCCACTCTGCGTTGGGTAAGTAGATGTTGCAAATGGCTGCTTTAAAGGGGAATAAGACTTGTACTGCAACTACCTGTAGTTCAGATCGTATGGGAATTCTACGGGCCTGTAGGTTACTTTTAGTATATATAGCAACCCCTCCTTGCGATCTCTGCACTGCTAGTACATCCTTTCTGTGGGTATCGTACCCTCTTAGATTAAAGTTTTCTGTGTTTCTAAGATGTGTTTCCTGCAGACAAATACAGAAGGGTCTTTTGTCTACAATTAGTCTCTTTAATTCATGATAATGTGTCTTTATACCGTTACAGTTCCACTGAAGTATATTGTGGAGCTCCGTACTGTAGTGAATTGTCCACCTAGTAACATTTAACAGAGACTTATGGTAGTTGATCAATAAATATACAACAAACAGATATGTATAAATAAAATAAATAAATATATAAACATTTAACAGAGACTTATGGTAGTTGATCAATAAATATACAACAAACAGATATGTATAAATAAAATAAATAAATATATGTATAAATAAAAACAAATAAATATATGTAAAATAAATACAAATAAATATACGTACAAATAAAAACAAATAAATATGTATAAAATAAGATATAGACAAATATTACGGTCCAGAAAGTATCGAATGATCCGATACTTGTTTGCGCGGCTTGCCTTTTGGCCAGCCCACTTTTTTATTTTTCTTTCGTATTTCAGCAACTTGGCTACTTAACGATGTTTCATCTCCCGATGACAACGTTTGTTGTTCTGGGGAGTCATTTCTCTTTCGCTTTTCTTGAGCTGAGGATTGCATTGAAGCTATGGCATCTACAATTTTTGGTACTAATTGTTCAATAAGCCCTGAAAAATCGACCTTGGCTGGAGTGGATAATGCTGTTGCATAGCTGACTCCCGGGGAATGTAGAGATATATTAACTTTTCTTTTTGCTTCTACATATGAAATTTTTTCTTTAGTCTTGATTTCTTGGATGGCTGTTTCTTTTTTGAATACTGGGCATTGTCGAGACCTTGCGGAGTGAGATCCTTCACAATTAACGCAGGTAATTGGTTCCTTACATGGTTGGCCTTCATGCAGAGGTTTACCACATACACACACTTGCGGTTGACTGCATCGAAGAGATGTATGTCCGAACTTTTGACATTTAAAGCATCGCAATGGTGATGGGATATACATTCTGACTTCTAACGAATAGAAAGCAACATTTATGCGTTTTGGGAAACAAGGTGTGTTAAATGTCAAAATGTGATTTGGTGTGTCAACAAGCGTTCCGTCTCTCTTTGTTTTAATCCGCCTCACTTCTAGAACTCCTTGGTCCTTTAAACCCTCTAGGATATCTTCTACTGTGCAGTTCAAAAGATCTGGGCAGTATATCACACCTCTTGAGGTGTTAAGACTTCGGTGTGGATTTATTTCGACTACAAATTCTCCCAGTTTCTTTACTTCTAATAAGCGCTTTGACTGAGCTGCTGATACAGTTTCTACTAAAAGTCCATCACTTATCTTTCGAACATTCTTTGGCGTACCTATCAAACTATATAACGACCTCTGTATTATGAAGGGACTTACTTTTGAGAAGTCGCCTTCATCTCTTTTTACGACCAAGAACCGAGGGGGAACCGCCGTCTCTTGGCTCGTATTATTGTTGGTGGTAAGTGATGCTGTTAAAACTATATGAATATTCAATTGGACTAACCTTTCGTGTATAAGTCATAACTTTACATTTTGAGATGTTCATCGTTAAATTATTCACTAGGCACCAATCCTCAATGATATTTATTTGTTCTTGTAATCTCGCGCAATCCTCTACAGTATTAATTTCGTTAAATAATTTCAGATCATCCGCAAAGAGAAGTTTGTTGCAATTCAGTGTATCGCATAAATCGTTGATAAATACAGAAAATAAGAGGGGACCTAAATTCGATCCCTGAGGTACGCCAGATGTTGCTACATACGTGTTTGACTTAAAACCATTATATTGAACATATTGTAATCTGTCTTGTAGGTAAGATTGAAAGAAATTAACAAGTATATCACTGAAACCCAAGTTGTTCAGTTTATTAATTAAAATTCTATGATCAATACGATCAAAGGCCTTTGAGAAGTCTGTGTACACCACATCCACTTGCCCCCGTTTGTCCAGAGTGTTAGAAATAAATTGGGTTAAACACGTTAAGTTTGATATTGTACAGCGTTTTTCCATAAAACCATGCTGACAGGTGGAAATTAAATTTTTTATAGCCGGATATATTACGTTGTACACTGACACCTCGAAAACCTTTGCAAAATTGGTTAGAATAGAAATACCCCTGTAGTTAAGTATATCATTTATGTCACCATTTTTATGAATAGGACAGACTCTAGCCAGTTTCCAGCATTCAGGAAATGTAGATGTTCGAAGTGAGAGATTAAATAAAATTAACAGCGGAGTAATAAGTACATTAGAACAGTCCTTTACTACGAAACTAGGAATCTGGTCATGGCCAGAAGTCATTTTATTTTTAAATTTTTTAATGGCTTCAGATATATCGAGTTCAGAAAGCTGTACAAGATTAATGCACGGATAATTGGCTATATTGTTGAAGGGTAATAGTTCGTTGGACGGTTTTGAATATACACTGTTAAAATAGCTACCGAATCCTCCGACAATGTTTTGAGGATTGTCATATATTATGCCGTTACAATGCATTTTACCCGGTATCCTCGTTTCGCCTTTCTTATTGTGTATATAGGACCAAAATTGTTTAGGATCATCCGTTACGTTTACTTCTACATTACGTGTGTATGATTCATATGCATCTAAAATTTGTGTTTTTACCAATGCTCGAATGCGCTTAAAATCTTCAAAGTCGTTATCTCTATGGGATTTCTTATACTTTTTGTGATATTTGATTTTCAATTTTATATTTCTTATTATTTCAGGTGTGTACCATATAAGGAATTTGCGTCTTTTGTTTGTAAAAATGGGTACATGCAGGTCGAATATTGAATAAAGCTTATCATATAAATGTTCACAAGCCACATTGACGTCCGTAAAGTTACTTAGAAAGTTCCAATCAGTATTAAGTAGTGAATTATATAATGCATGATAATTGGCTTTCTTGAAGTTATAACTTTTACTATTGACATTAATAGGGAATTTAGCATGGTTTATAATTTTTGGTAAGAGGGATAATATGGAGCTTGGCAAGTTAATGCACCTGTATAAAATCCCCTGTACGTAAAAATAAACTTTTGTTCTACTCAGATATTTCAGCTCTCCCCTATGTTTGTACTTACCAAATAGTTCCTCTTAGCTATTATTAACAAGGTATTTAGTGACATTTGTGATGCATTGTTTTTGCGTAAATTTTCATATTTTTGCAATATCTTGACAATCTCATAACTTTCTCAAAACGAAAATTAATACCAAACGTAAAATTTTACGCTGAAATAAGTCGCCATTCAAGCTGTCTCCCTTTAAATAAACCCACTATATATTTCACGTATTTTAGAAATAGGCAACAAAGTATGTTTTATAACTTTTACTTAAAATATTTTTTCATACTCCTTATAATAGCAAAGATATTGAACTTCCTTGCACTAATGAGCCACCATCAAATAAACCAATTTACTATTGCAGGCAAGCACTAGAACTTCAAGTATATTACTAATAGGAACTATTTTTTCCGCTTATTAACTTATTCAAGAGAATTTTAATTTAAACCTAGGAATCGTATTCTTTGAATAAACATAATGGGTGTATTAAATATTATTTATCAACCAATCAATCAATCAAGATATGTTTTATAGTTTAAAAATCAGTCTGCGACAACTCGGACAAACTTTCCCATTTAGGAGTAGATCGCCCCACAGCTTTTCTCCTTGTATTTTCTAGAAGCAACTGGTCATATCATTTCATATCGGCATTAGGGGAGTGTCCATATGCCAAATTTAATCAAAATCGTTAGAACCGCTTTAGAAGAAAAATTATTAAATTTTTGCCCCCCGCAACCTCCCTCCCTGCACTTCTTAGGTACAACCGCTCATGTTACCTTATGCTACTACTAAGTCAGTATTCATGTGTTAAATTTGATTAAAATTGTTAGATCCGTTTGAGAAAAAAAAATTATGAAATTATTTAAAACTCAACCCCCCCCTCCCACAGCTTCCCTCCCGGTATTTTCTAAGAGCAACTGGTTATGTCATTTCATATCGGTAGAGCATATCGTTGGAGCAGTTTTAGAGAAATAAATTATTTTCTATTTTTTTTTCCTGTTTTTAGGGGTTCACTCCCCGCACATTTGAGCTAGGATCGATTTTGCGATTTCGTCTCGAGGTGTGGCTATCTTGAATACACATGTAAAATTCGAACAAAATCGATGCAGTAGTTTGGGCTCTAGGTGCGACGACAGACGGCAGAGAGACATTTGTTAAAAACCACTTTTATTGGTTCAGGGGACTTGAAAACGTGTAAATCCATCAAAAACTCAACCTCGAATTATTGCACGATCACCATACTTTCCGTATATACTATGTATATGGGAAAGTAAAAATGAAATACCCCTATTGAGAAAGTTATACCTACCTATAACCTAATAATATAATAATGATAATAATATTAATAATGCTTTATTTACCACTAACATACAAAAATATATATATGAAAGTCAAATTATGTATAATGTTGTATAAAACAAACAAGTAGTTATAGGTTATAACAATATAAAAACATATACGTTGAAGTAATCAGTTCCCGGCAAATAAAAAACGCAACAAAAACTTTACGACGTCGTTAAAATACCGGTACTCTTTGTATAGTCCAAGTAAGGACCATGGCGCCATGCCTACCATGAAACGACTCGACGCACATTAAAAACCTATAAAGGTAAGCGAGTCAATTTGCGAACAGCAGTACAAAGTGTACCGGTATTTTAATGAGGTCGTAAAGTTTATGTTGCGTTTTTTATTTGCCGGGAACTGATTACTTCAACTATACTGCTGTTCGCAAATTGACTTGCTGACCTTTATAGGTTTCGCCCGCAGCGATGTAACTATGCCGTAAAGTTTTTGTTGCGTTTTATGAATGCAGGGAAGTCCTTACTTGGACTATACATTCATAGTTAAGAGTGAACACGAACACGACGCTCTGTTGGTGAAAAATAAAAATTTTGGGCTGGCTAGCTTCCACTGAGTCTCCCAGAGGTCGTTCGTGCACTTAATTTCTTTAAAAGTAAGGTCGGGGTGGTATGTCCTTAAACGGAAGGATTCGGCCAATAGGTACACCCTGTATAAGTGCAGAGCGTAAAACTGCTTTTTATTTCTTTGTACGGGCTCAAAGCTTCACCCTGTATAGGCTTTTTATAGCTAATTTCACTTTTTGACTCTTGGGCAGGGCCTACTTGAGCACCCTGTATATATTTCTTGTTCAATAATAACACTTTATTTAAACACGGATTTATAAGCTCTTATTTAGATAAAACACAAAGTTGAATATTTATATGATTTTAAAATTAACAAATTTTCTTTTTGGCAACGTATCGACACTTAGAATTTTGCCTTGGACGTTGTGGGGTTCGTTATAATTTGATCAGATCTTAGATAATTCACTACAAACTAAAGTCACGAAGACGGATTTATTTTAACTAAAACTAGAGCCGCGTGGACGATAAACAAAAATATAGCACTTGGCTTAACAAAAATAATAACACCGATTTTTTACTAGGGGAGTCCTAGGAAGAGGGCACGGGTACACTTTCGGTTTCGTTAACTAAGCCGGGAAACACTACTTTGGATTTAGGCTCTGTGGCGACCAAAGGGCAACGCGGATAGTAAGAACTTATTCGTAGATACCGGAAACACAACTTGTCGGAGTCTCGGCACGCTTCTCCTTTTATACCCTTGATGGGGCACGCCGTAGCCGAGAGCTGGATGAGAATTAAAAAGAAAACCAGACATTCATTTGGGCTATGATTGCGAAATATTGCGTAATGTTGTGCAATAGTTTTTGAAATTTTGGAAATTTAAAATAAAAATTATATTGTTAAATCGGCTGTAAAAAAGGTAAGGTTTTGATGTAAGAATGTCGGTGGAATCAAATTTACTTTGGGAGATATTTGCAATAACTGTGGATATGACCGCTGTCTGGAAATGGCCCCGTAAGGTAGCGTTGCGGGTTCGACTTTAATCCATATTGATGCTACGTTTAACTGTTACGTGTGATGCTGTATTTGGTCATAATAAATTTTATATAGGGTAACGGAGTGAAGTTGGCGACGAGTTGCCAGCATAGAAAAGGGATTTAGTAAATTGGACATAGGTTTTTGTGATTAAGAAAAAGAAGCTGAATGTGGGATATTAATGAAGATAGGGACGAGTGGCCAGTAACTCATGGGAACACGTAAACTGGTCTGGATTTTAAAAAGATTATTTCATGGGTGGTTCGTGGAGATAATTAAAAAGGGTTTAAAGATAATTTGGGGAAATTGAAATTGATGCGAAAATTAAGATACGGGGGCTTGTAGAAAGTTTTGGGAAGTGAAATAATTTTGATAGATTGAAGTTTGGGGAGTAAATTGATAATGATTTAAGACGTGGAGGGGGCTGTATTTTTAAAGTGTGTCTTTTGTAAAATTTTATGGTTAATTTGACGGAATGGGGTGTTTTAGCTAATTTGAGGTTAGAATTTGGATGTCAGTGAATTATCGAGAATACTTAAAATTTATTAGATTTTTTGGTTACCAACTGTAGTTTTTCGGTGTGCTGGGTGTCTTAAGGACTTTTTTTATGGTGTTTGCCAGGTTGACCTTGACAAACGATTTATTTGGCAAATTTTGACTATTTTTTGGTCGGCCATTTTGATAGTATGGGGAATATACTACAACAAGAGTAGTCATATATAAAAATAAGTACCTATGTAAATAAATTAGGTATTAATATTGTCAGAGGACACTCAAGGGTCCTACCCTGTAAAAGAATGGGGAAGGTCGCCTTGGAGTTATTACTAAATTTAAAATAAATACATATTTTTATATTCAATTTTATACTAGAAACTGTACAAATAACTCCACGGGCGACGGCAATAGGAGATTTCCGGTGGCGTGATATGCGAGTTAGCATTCTAATAAAATAGTGTCATACTAGAATATTGCTGACTCGGGCCAACGGAAATGGGTGGAAAAATGAAAAAATCAATGAACGGGTAGGGGAGTCGAGACTTAGCTTCGCAAGAGGCAGGATCGTAAGAAAGTGAATGTCCGCAAGGGGCAGTAGTTAGAAAAAGTTATAGTGTATACGACCAGAATTAAAACCGTATAAAAACTAAAAGCCGGCAAAAACAGTCGGCATCGCTTGCGGAGGTAAATAGAAATGATTGTCATAAGAAAAACAATAAAAATATGCCGATTGGTTTTGTTGGCTTCTAGTTCTTATACGGTTTCAATTCTGGTCGTATACACTATAGAAAGGGCAACGGGCCGACGTGCTTTGGGGACTTCTGGCAAAGAAGAGCAAAGGCCCGAAAGGGTGAAGGCCTAAAAGTAGTATTAGTGTTCTCGACAATATCAAAGTAAGTAGTGGTTAGAATTGCCATGCTTCAGTCTATAATTTAAAAATTAAAATTAATGGATTGAAAACTTGTCGTTTCACGTATGTTTTTAAAAACATCCCTTTGCAGTATGCACATGGATAATAATCTCACGCATTTTTATTACTGATGCTTCGACTTGGTCGTATTACTTACTGTACCAACTATAATATAAGGATCGAATACTGCGTTTCTCAATCATAAAAGCGCGCGACGCCTTTCCTAGCTATTTGTAGGACACTGTAATATATTCTGTACTTCGTTTTCTGAACCGTGATGTCTTTGCAGATGTCTCAAATAATTTTTCGAAATTACCTCTTTATCACAGAATCTGCAACGAGTACTTTTTTTACTCTGCTTTTGCTTTTCCTACAAAATTTTAAATGTGTTATTAAGGCCATTTTCCTACTGTTTACATTAACTTAATAATATTTAACAACTTTATCAAAAGACTTAACTTCATGGAAAAATTACTATCATTTGTTCAGAGCGCGGCTTGCTTCTTATTTTTATAGTGCTAGCTATTGCAACTTCCAAATTTTTCACTTCAATACTGTCGTCACTTAAAACCACAGTGTTGTTATCCCTACTACTTTCCATGATGTCGTCAATATCAAAATACTTATAACATTATGACAAATATATTTACTCAATGTGGCCCGGAAATCAAATTAAAAATTAATTTAATAATCATTACATTAATTATTATCGTATTGATAAGTTTTAAATGAATTGGTTGGGTGTAGTCGAGTTAGCGTCCCACCTATAAAAATCTAGAAAAACCACGAAGTAATAGTATTACTTCGTGAGAAAAACCCAGCATAGAACTTGAATAAATGAGGCAAAACTAAAATGGAGCGTACATAGAAACTATCCGGAAATTATAGTGAAATATCAAAAAGTCTATATCCATAAACAATTAAAAATTATCAATTAACAAATAAATAGAATACTAACAGTGCATTTAAAAATTCTGTATTATTTCCCTCAACGAGTGTTTAAAAGGGTCAGTCTTTAGGATAAAAGGACCGCAATAGAGAAGCAGGTACTAACATCTGGTTGTGATAAGAGAGAAGTACGAATCTGTACGAATATAATAAAGTGCCTAAATTCTTTTTTGCACAATTTGAATTCATTTCCGCAGAATTTATTCTCATTGTCATTAATTGTGCTTGCTACAAAAATGTAAATAAATCGGTATCAAGTAGATATCATAGCAGTCAAGTAAACCAGACAAAAACAAAATAAAAGATAAGCTTTTCATCGAAACCATATCGGCATTCAATGGTTTTCCGCATGCAATTTTTTTCCGGGGTATTGTAATGTCGAACTTGTACTTTTGTCCTTTTTCTTGATTATTAATAATTACGTAAACGTATTGCACTTAATAAACTTTAGTTTACGTTAAATATTTCAGTTATCAGATTCCTATAGCCTGTCGCTATATATTCTTTATCAAAGTATTTGTTTTCATACATATTTCTTGGCGATAGTACTATTAAAGCCTAATATTTCAAATTATATATTAAATGAAATTTTTGGAAAATGCGGAACATGTTTTTTTGAACAATTTATCTGTTGAAGCACGGTTTTCTTTAATTTTTTGAAGGAATATCTCCGGTTGTACTTGCCATACCAGGAAAATAAAAATACAAGCCTCTACGCAACTAAATTTGGAATTAAAAAGGCTATGAAAAACAAAAAAATATATTTAATTATAGCTAAATACAACATGAGATATTTACAGTTAACTTCTTCTATTAGTTGCATTATTATATCTTTCCTGGTAGACATTTGAAAAAAATCACACACACAAGTTCACAATAGAGACAGAGAGATTTACAAACACATGTAAAAATAGATATGTACTGTTGTTTTACATAAACAATATTTTGTTAGAATATTAGAGCAATATGTTAATAAGGTTTTAATAAGTTCCGTGAAAATAAAAATTTAGTGAAAATTGCATGAAAACTGTCTTGTTTTATATAAATCGACGCTTCTATAAGACAACAACGGAAATACCGCGACAATTTCCACACGCTTTTCAGGAATGCAAATTTGAAAAATACCTCATTTAAAGGTTAAAAAACAATATTAACCAGAGTGACAGATATTTATTTTAAATTGAAGCTGTGGATATAGAGAAGAACTGCTAAAAAATTAATTATTGATTTAAGTTCTGAAAAAATGCAAAACGAGTTTCTAAAAACTGTAAAATTGCTTCTATCATGTTTAACTATAGTGCACAACGACCAAGAATAACGTCAATTCAAAAAATGCTTGACAAAAAAATTAAAAATCGATTTTTTATTTTTTACTACAAATTTCAAAGTTAAATGGATTTGCCCATATATCATTTTAATGTAACTGCATAAAAATACTTCAAAAATGAATATTTTAAATTATTTTTCTACTGCATATTTTTCATTCTTTTACATTTATCGAAAGAGTACAAAGTTTTCAAGATAATTTCACGTGCTTTTCTGGAATAACGGTATTTAAAATGTCGCAGTTTTTCCGTTGTTTTCTGGTAGAAAACATCTATCTAAACACTTTTTGTTGTCCATTATTCTTCAAAAAATGCCCAATTTTCATATGATAATGAGATTTATAAAATTTCACGTGTTTTTCCGGTACAATCGCGGAAAGGCAAGTGGAACATTTATGAATGTTTCTTTACCTTATTGTAGAAAATGTCGATTTAAACACTTTTTCTTCTTTGGCATATTTTGATAAATTGCATAGTTTTCGGAATACCATCGATTTTTAATTTATGTAATATTCGATTTTCCGTGATAATGCATGAAATATGACTGATTTTTGTTTTATCTGTTTATTGAAAACGTCGATCTAAGCAATTTTGCTCTATGTGATTTTTCGTGAAAATGCATAGTTCTCTTGTTAAGTGATTTTTATACAATTTTTGGATATACATATGTTAGTTTTTCATTTAATGCGGAAAAGCGGTTGGAAAAATAAAAAAGTTTCTCACATAATTTTGTAGAACATTTAATTACGTACCTACATTTTTTTAAACATTCTCATTTAAAGCGTGAGTGTAATTTCATCAATGATTTTCTATGAAGAAAGTACAAAGTTAAAACTTTGAAAACAATATGTTGATTTTTGGAGAAGTTATGACTTTATTTGTAACGTATGGCAAGTTAAACTTTTGCTGTTATTTTTTATATTTAACCAAATTTTATCACCGTCCTTTCATTTTATCCTTATAATGGATTCCACAGGATATCAAATTGTGATATCTGTTTGCACTTCGATATTAACAGCTAAAACCTATTTCAAATGATTCCTTACCTTCTAAAACATCTAAATTTGAAAGTCGTCAACATGTCGTACTGTACGGGGTGGGTACAGGGGGTGAAATGTGAAAAACATCCTAAAAATTTTTTTTGTTTTATTTCAAACTACAAAACACGAGAATTATTGTGTTGCAGCACGACATGCCTAAGAGCAATAGGTACACTAGAAAAAAAGCACTAAACAATTCCCAAAGCACGGAGTTAAATGAACGACGTCTACGTTTAAGGTGCGCTGGTGAAAAGTATCTTATTGCACAGGCTATGTTTCGTTTACTACCGCTCTAGCTTTATTCTTAACGTGATAAAAAAATTCTCAGTAATAACGTTATAGATTAGAGTTTCAGAATGCTAAGCCTTTTTTTTACTTTTTTTTCCCGATCGCTCTGTAATTTTTTAATAATCTTTTTAGGTCGACTTTTGTTTGTTTCCTCACTGCGCGTGGTCTTTTAAAGTCTAGTAACGCCTGTATGATCACACAGTATTGATATATTATTTGATATTTTGAAATATTATTGCATATATGCGGATATTTTTGTACTCTGAGATAAATTTATTCCTGCCTGGGCATTGTCTTAGTGTTTGTTAGTGTTGAAATAATTAAAAATCGTTTAGTCCCGATGGAGTAATTATTTTAAATTTGCTGCTCTATTTTACTACTTGTTAAGATCTAAGTTAGTGTGTGAACTTTAACAACTTTCAAAAATTTTAATTATTCGTGTTTTAGAAAATTTATATGGACATATGGATATAGATGTGCTTTAAGGTGAGAATATCCAAGAGAGAGAGGTCCGATAGGGAAATATTTACTGTTTCTGACCATAACTTCATATTCTAACACACATATTGCAAACAAACTAGAAGACTACCTAAGTAGAACTATAAGAAAAGTAGTGTTATAAATTTTCACTCAATAATTTCAAACACATGCGAAATAGTTAAAGATTTAAATTTAGGAAATGCGGATGATTTTTAAAATTAAATCTAACTATTTTAGGGATAGGGAAATATTTACTGTTTCTGACCATTTATTTTTATTAGCCGTTACTCGAGTCCGAGTATAAAAATGTTACAGTCGATAAATTATGTACAATAAAAAACAAGTAAAAGGTGTAGTCTATTGTAATTCCCATTCATCTACGGTGCACACGACTATGGCTATAGAGGCCAATTCGGGAGAGCACATGTCGACCGCAGTCAGGACAAACATAGACCTGGTTAGGTCTTGGATTCGGCCTTCTTGCAGCAACATTTCCTTGATAGCTGGCCACAACCCCTCGCCATTCGGTTCTGTCCGCTGCAAGTTGTTCCCATTGCTCGTCTGCAATACCGCAGGATTTTAGATTTTCATGGAGAGCGTCTTTGAACCTCTTTCGTTGACCGCCACGCCTTCTTCTACCGCTGAGCAATTCACCATAAAGTGTACATTTAGGAAGGCGGTTATCATGCATACGATGAACGTGACCTGCCCATCTTAGGCGTGCTCTTGAAATAAGCACCTCAATTGGAAGGCTGTTTGCTCTCCTGAGTACTTCCACGTTTGATATGTGATGGAACCAACGGATTTTCGTCATACTTCTGAGGTGTCTTTGCTGAAACCGTTCTAATTCTTTCACATGACGACGGTAAGTGACCCAGCTTTCACATCCATATAGCAGTGTTGGAATGACAACTGCTCTGTAGACAGCCATTTTCGTTGACAAAGCAAGATCGTGGTTGTCAAATACTCTCTCTCTAAGTCCCCAGAGTGCTCTAGATGCAGCGTTAATTCTATTGCGAATCTCGCTGTCCATGTTTGCTTTGTCATTAACAACGTTGCCTAAGTAATTGAACTGATCCACCACTTCAAGAGAGTTTCCGTTAAGTGTAATGTCTATTTGGTCCACTTGATGAGAAGTTGGCATAATCTTAGTCTTTCCAATGTTGATTTTAAGTCCCAAGGAATCATAGCTCTGGGCATACACATCTAAAAGTTCTTGAAGCTCTTCCGGCGTAGAGGCTAAAAGTGCACAGTCATCCGCATACTGGAGATCACAAATGAATCGTGTGCGTGTCTTCGTGAAAGCTTTAAAGCGCCCTATGTTAAAGAGACCGCCATCAAAACGGTATCTGAGACCTATTCCTCTGACTGTCAGTTTGTTGTCAACAATAATTGTTAGAGCAGTGGTAAACAAATTAAAGAGTAGGGGTGCCAGGACACATCCCTGCCTAACTCCAGTGAGGGTTTGGAAAGGTTCGGTTGCCTCATTATTATACATAACCTGGGCGTTGTTGTTTGTATGTAGACTGCGACATACTTCCACAAATTTTCTAGGGATACCTAAGCGGAACATAATTTTCCAGAGCACTTCTCTGTCCACCGAGTCAAACGCCTTGGTTAAATCAATGAAGGCCATGTGAATTTCTCCTTGATGTTCGAGTGCTTTTTCTTGAAGCTGTTTAAGTGTGAAGATTAAATCCGATGTGCCTCGGTTTGGTCTAAAGCCACTCTGTGTTTCAGGAAGTAACTTTTCCATAACAGGTGTTAGCCTATTTGCCATCGCTTTAGTGAGTATCTTCCCTCCAACAGCCAGGAGAGCTATACCCCTGTAATTTCCACAGTCCGCAGCGCTCCCTTTGTTTTTGAAGAGGTTGATTAAAAGTGTATCACGAAACTCCTGCGGAGCTTGACCACTTTCCCACACGACATCAAACAGTTTTTTGAGGTAGGGTATGAGCTCTGACGACACAGCTTTAAAGATCTCAGCTGGGAGTGAGTCGGCGCCGGGAGATTTGTTATTTTTTAGCTGCCCAATGGCGGTTAAGATCTCTTCCGTTGTTAGTGGTTTATCTAAGCCTTCGAAGGTGTCATATTGAGGGATGAGATTTATAATATCGTGATCGGCTTGACTTTGCTGGTTAAGAATGTTAGAGTAGTGTTCTTTCCATCGGGCTCTTATTTCCTGGTCTTCTTCTGACCATAACTTCATATTCTAACACACATATTGCAAACAAACTAGAAGACTACCTAAGTAGAACTATAAGAAAAGTAGTGTTATAAATTTTCACTCAATAATTTCAAACACATGCGAAATAGTTAGATTTAAATTTAGGAAATGCGGATGATTTTTAAAATTAAATCTAACTATTTTGCAAACACTGAAATTATTGAGTGAAAATTTATAACACTGCTCTTGTTATAGTTCTACTTAGGTAGTGTTACAGTTTGTTTGCAATATGTGTATTAGAATAAGAAGTTATGATCAAAAACAATAAATATTTCCACATCGGACCTTTCTCTCTTGGAAATTCTCACCTTAAGTAGTACTAGTTCAGATAGGATGGAAAATTATTGATAATAAGATTACCCCTGTTCTCAGTACTAAATCATCAATGTCGATTAAATCACCTTTTTTTATCTACATGTAACTGTAAACAAGGTTTGTTGATTATTACATTTCGAAACTCCTAAACTATTTCAGCAGAATTTTATAGGTTGTAGTGGTCTGCAATGCTCTTGTATGAAGAAGACATTACCATACATCGGATCTTGCAACTGTATGAGACAAAAACCATGTTGTAAAAACCCCAACACTAAGGAAACTCGTCTTACTTCCGAAATAATTTAAGAGTCCTCGGATTCAGATTGAGCAAGTATAATATAACTTGAGTAAATATATTATATGAATTTTTTATATATTTGTTCAACATTTCATAATATAATTTTCGCATTTTTGTATAAGTTATTTTTTAGGTATAATTGCTATTTACTATATTTCCAATTTTAATTATCTCCTAATGATACTGTCTTGATTGGCGATACGTTCGTCAGTACCTATATTACATATTATTTTCCGTCTGTAGAATCTTATCAAATGTTACAATACTCCACATTGTATATAGTTATTTTCTTAAAATATTTCATATTTTTTATGTTTACTGAGCAATTTTTTTAAAACAATAGGGTACCTTCACTAGCAGCACTAACTGTTAAAATTTTGTTCAAATCAGACGTGTCCTTCTCAAGTTATCATGCTTACAAGAAACGTAAGGGACGGACAGACAGACACTTCAAAAGTTGCTTAATTTGGTCACTAACACAATGATATGAATTTTTTTTCTCCAGAGTGATATATACGGTTTTAGAAATGCCGATCAAATGCATTATTATGCTCTTCTGCGAAAACTTGAAACGTATAATAAAATGTAATAATTTTAATGATTTGTTCAAGCAAACTACATAACATTGTATGTATTTATATAAGCTCATTTTCTATTATTCATATAAACAGTCAAATGAACAATTATTTATTGCGAGAACAGGCGATACTGTGCCTTAAAATACCTCGCGCAGCTCGAATAACAATGACAGTCGACTTTAAAAGATCGTGGCGGGCGCTCTTAAAAAAGTTATTGAAAAATTAGAGCGATCGGAACAAAAAAGTAAAAAAAGGCTTAGCATCCTGAAACTCTAATTTATAACGTTATTAATGAGTATTTTTTGATCACGTTAAGAATAAAGTAACTAGAGTGGTGGTAAAATAAAACATTGCCTATGCAATAAGATGCTTTTCACCAGCGCACTTTAAACGTAAACGTCGTCCATTTAACTCCATGCTTTGGGAATTGTTTAATATATTTTTTTCTAATGTTCCCGTTGCTCTTAGGCATATCGTACTTTAACACAATAATTTTCGTGTTTTGTAGTCTAAAATAGGGCAAAAAATTTTTTTAGGGTGTTTTTCACATTTCATCCCCTGTAGCCACCCCGTACAGGACGACATGTTGACAACCTTCAGATTTTGATGTTTTAGAAAGGAGTTTGAAGATGTCGTGGCCTATACTATTGTGTGTTATCTACATTTTTTAAACAATTCTCTAACCTGTTAGCTCCGTATTAAAGGAATAATATTTTTCTATAATTTTACTGTAAAATATTATAAATCGAGATTACGGAAATTTTCTGATAGAAGCCGCTGAGTTTTGTTGAAACTTACCTACGTAATAATGGCATTATTATGGTATTATGATGTAGGCATTATGGGCAGTCCCCAATCCGGTATACTGTAATTTTTTAAACCTGATACATTCCTTTAGGATATTTTAATAATGTCCATTCCGGCACAACACTACGCAGGTATATTTCTGTTGTGTTGAATATTCAGACATTCATCGCAACGTTGCCGATATTTGGAGGTGATATTGTACCCTCTATGATCTAAAAAGCAACATATATAGCCGGAGGTGACATCGTATTGGCCATTGTACAAATGAAAACGACAGCAGCGCCAGGGATATGCAGTTGAACTAAAAATTTAATTTGTGGATATAAAGGTGTCTTTTCACCTCCACACGAAAATTTAAATATAAGTTTCTAATGACATCTAAATGCTTGTAAAATTGAAAACTATGCAAAACGTTCCACCTCCGAAAACGGAGGTAGAAACTAGCCAGTATCTGTTTTGGAGGTAGCAAAGTACCCTACGTACATATATATATATATATATATTAAAGGAATATATATATATATATATATATATATATATCAAGTGTGCTTCTAGAGGGCAGAAATATTAAAACATAATATTTCAGTCGCAAGCTCCTCTATAAAATCCTTATTTCACTATAAGGAATGTAACCAGACTGCAACCAACAGCTACTCTCCGGGATATGTGCCCCGCCGAGCGCGGAATTACAAGTTACAAGCCTGGCGCGTTAAGTGTAATAATCACATATTACCAACAAAACGCTAATGCTTCGATTGCAACAAACACCAGCCGAAAGACTGATCCTACTTAAAGGGGCTCTCGTGCCAGTCGTCCCATACCACTTGCAGACTGCAGTTTCGAGCTGTTGGCTCTCGTCAGTGCAAAGTAGGCATGTGACGAACGACACGAGGATTCCTTGACTATTTGGTACATCTCGGTATTTTTATTATAGCGAGATGTAAAATATTAAGCAGGCGCCATCTAGCGGTCCAGTGTCTGTTGCAATCGAAAATAAATAGCCTGACTGGGCTTAGCATAGATCAAGTGTGCTTCTAGAGGGCAGAAATATTAAAACATAATATTTCAGTCGCAAGCTCCTCTATAAAATTTTTATTTCACTATTAGGAATGTAACCAGACTGCAACCAACAGCTACTCTCCGGGCTATGTGCCCCACCGAGCGCTAAATTACAAGTTACAAGCCTGGCGCCTTAAGTGTAATAATCACATATTACCAACAAAGCGAGAGCCAACAGCTCGAAACTGCAGTCTGCAAGTGGTATGGGACGACTGGCACGAGAGCCCCTTTAAGTAGGATCAGTCTTTCGGCTGGTGTTTGTTGCAATCGAAGCATTAGCGTTTTGTTGGTAATATGTGATTATTACACTCAACGCGCCAGGCTTGTAACTTGTAATTCAGCGCTCGGCGGGGCACATAGCCCGGTGAGTAGCTGTTGGTTGCAGTCTGGTTACGTTCCTTATAGTGAAATAAGAATTTTATAGAGGAGCTTGCGGCTGAAATATTATGTTTTAATATTTCTGCCCTCTAGAAGCACACTTGATCTATGCTAAGCCCAGTCAGGCTATTTATTTTCGATTGCAACAGACACTGGACCGCTAGATGGCGCCTGCTTACTATTTTGCATTTCGCTATCATAAAAATACCGAGATGTACCAAATAGTCAAGGAATCCTCGTGTCGTTCGTCACATGACTACCTTGCACTGACGAGAGCCAACAGCTCGAAACTGCAGTCTGCAAGTTGTATGGGACGACTGGCACGAGAGCTCCTTTAAGTAGGATCAGTCTTTCGGCTGGTGTTTGTTGCAATCGAAGCATTAGCGTTTTGTTGGTAATATGTGATTATTACACTTAACGCGCCAGGCTTGTATCTTGTAATTCAGCGCTCGGCGGGGGGGGAGTAGCTGTTGGTTGCAGTCTGGTTACATTCCTTATAGTGAAATGAAGATTTTATAGAGGAGCTTGCGACTGAAATATTATGTTTTAATATTTCTGCCCTCTAGAAGCACACTTGATCTATGCTAAACCCAGTTAGGCTATTTATTTTCGATTGCAACAGACACTGGACCGCTAGATGGCGCCTGCTTACTATTTTACATCTCGCTATCATAAAAATACCGAGATGTACCAAATAGTCAAGGAATCTTCGTGTCGTTCGTCACATGCCTACCTTGCACTGACGAGAGCCAACAGCTCGAAACTGCAGTCTGCAAGTGGTATGGGACGACTGGCACGAGAGCCCCTTTAAGTAGGATCAGTCTTTCGGCTGGTGTTTGTTGCAATCGAAGCATTAACGTCTTGTTGGTAATATGTGATTATTACACTTAACGCGTCAGGCTTGTAACTTGTAATTCAGCGCTCGGCGGAGCACATAGCCCGGAGAGTAGCTGTTGGTTGCAGTCTGGTTACATTCCTTATAGTGAAATAAGGATTTTATAGAGGAGCTTGCGACTGAAATATTATGTTTTAATATATATATATATTGCTATGTATTTGCATATTGGACGATTACGAAGATTGCATGTTTGTGTTATTTGCTGAATCAAGGTTTGAATTTGTTTATTTCCTTTAGATGGTTTTCAAAATTTATTTAAATTAGCTAAAGATCCGAAAGGTATGTGTTTTAGAATGTTAATATTTGTTTAGAGTTGTTTTAATAGTTTTAAAGTTTTTATTTGATGTCAACAGTAAGTTTGATACTGACATCTATGTTAGTAGTTATTAAGTTATTGTTGAAATAATTTCTGACATTTAAGTCATTATGACATTTCTTTTAAGTAGTAAATTTTATTTTTATAGTTGGTAAATGTTTTCCTGAGTTATTAAGTTGTTGTTGAAATAATTTTTGACATTTAAGTCATTATGACATTTCTTTTAAGTAGGAAATTTTATTTTATAGTTAGTAAATGTTTTCCTGGAGAAAGACATAGAGGTTTAAGTTAGGTTATGTTTGGAATGAAATTAATCAAAATTCATATGGTGTTTTGTTTTGTTTATTTTGGATACTTTGATATTTAGTTATATAGAACAACAAACAACAGATAAAAGAGAGGTTGTAAAATTGGAAAAACAAATTTAAGAAAAAAAGAACAAGTGAAAATTAGGGAGTGAAGAAGAAAAATAATAAACAAGGATTAAGAATTTTGAAATTGAATTGAAAGTCAGAAATTGCGGAGATCAGCGAAGAAGAGAAAAATAGACTGTAAATAAGAAGGTAGAGGTGTTATTGTGGTTTGGAGTTGCAGAGGAGATAAGGACGAGATTAATTAATGAAAGGAGAATTGTTGGATTTGGAAAGAGAAGTGTGTAGATACGAAGAAGGAAGGTTTTGTGTGTTTAATTTTGGACAAGGTCGTATATTAAAATTTAAATAGTGTACTTATTAGACTTTCGAACCTGTTATAAAGCTAAATTATCTAAATATCAAAGAAAATAAATTATTTATATCAGATTAAAAATTTTACTTTAATAAAAATTTCATTTTAAATAGGAGCTGAATTTGAACCTGCTCCTGAAGGGAAAGATAAGCTAGCCGGCCCATTAAATATTTTGACATACTTTCGGATCAAAAGGTAAGAGATTTTAATTTGATCTTTTGGTTTTAAAGTTTTTTTTTTATCTATTGGAAATAAGCAAGTTAAGGTTTGATTAGTACTGCAAATTATTAAGTACAATAAAAAGTAGAACAGCACATTTGGCGCCCAACGTGGGGCGATTGTAAAATTGCCGATTTGACAAAGTGTGCAGTCTTGCTGAAAGTTTGTGAACTGTTGATTGTGGTACATAGTTTTAAAATTCAATAACAATTTCATTTATTAAGGGTATATAAAGTATTAATTCTTAATTGTATTTGTATGAAATTAAGATCAGGAAAACAAACAAAAATAGAGAATAAAAATCAAACACCAGAAACTTCTCAACAAGGTGATACATCCCAACAAACACAAAATGAAGATAAATTTATACAATTAATGAACATGATAGCGAACAGATTTGACGAAAACAAACAAGACATGAATAATAAATTTGATGAAAATAACAAAAAAATGGACGAAAACAAACAAGACATGAATAATAAATTTGAAGAAAGCAAACAAGACATGAATAATAAATTTGAAGAAAGCAAACAAGACATGAATAATAAATTTGAAGAAAGCAAACAAGACATGAATAATAAATTTGAAGAAAGCAAACAAGAGATGAATAATAAATTTGATGAAATCAACAACAAAATGGACAATAAATTTGAAGAAAGCAAACAAGATATGAATAAAAAAATGGATGAGAACAATAGGAAATTGGAAACGAGTATAGTAGAGTTACACAATAAAGTGGACGAGAAAATTAAGAAAGTAGAAGAAAAGGTAGAAAAGGTTTATGAAAAGATAAGTGAATTTAAAAAAGAAGTAAGAGTAGAAGTAGAACATGCTGAGTAGATGGTATGAATGAAATAGATATACGCATGAAAAAACAAGAAGATATAATCAAAACACAATTAAAAGAACAGGATGGTAAGATCGAACAGAATACGAAGATATTGAAGGACACATACACACCTATATTTAACACATGTGGTACACAACATCAAACACTGGTAAATCAATTCTATGGTGATTCCAGAATCCACCCAAAAGTATTTTTAGAACGTTTAAGGCGATATCTAAAATCTATAAATTTTAATTTTAATTTAAAACATGAAATTCAAAATTCATTAAAAGGTGAAGCCGAAATTTGGTATCAAATTGTAGAATCTGAATTTGAAACTTTAGAAGAACTTGAAAAGTTATTATTAAAAAAGTATTGGTCTGAACATTGTCAGGAAAAAATTCGTTTCAATTTATTTAATGGAAAATATTCAGAAAATAGTGGTATGTCTAGGGAAAATTATGTCATGCGTAAAATGTATAATATTAAATTCTTAGAGCCAAACTTGACAGAAAATGAAATGATTAAATATCTAGCAAGACATTTTTCTGATGACATCCACCAAGTAATCATTACACAACGCATTACGACATTAAATGGTTTGAATGAGTACTTGAGAGTGATCGATGATCTACATATGGGATGGAATAAAAATCATAAAGCATTTAATAGAAAAACATACAACCAAACAGATGGTAATGACCAAAATTTCAACAGACAAAATTATTATGCAAATAGACAACAAAATGGGTATAATAATAATTATCAAAAAAATTATGACAGTAGAAATTTTAATAATCAAAATAAAGGTAGAAATTTTGACGAAAATAGGAGGTACAACGGTAATGATAATTATGATAAAGAACAGAATAGGCATGATACTAAACGTGATTCAGTAAGATATGCACAGGTAAACAATACAAATGTCAGATCTGATCAACAGAATGACATGAATCAAATTAAGACGATAGCAGAGGTAAATTCACATTTTCCAAGGGAAAATTTTTAGATAGAGAAGTTTTAATTGGGATGACGACATACGGACATATGCGAGAATTTATAGGTATTGAGAATGAATCAAATTTAGATAATAATAGAATTAGTGATTTACCAATCATCAACATTAAAGTTAATGAAATAAATTTAAAAGCATTGCTTGATACGGGATCAGAAATCAGTTTATTAAATGGAAAGATAATAGATAGTAAAAAAGAATTATATCAAAAAAATTGTACTAATATTTCAAAAATTAAATTAGTAAATGCAAATGGTAAGAAATTCACAGAATGCAATAAAATCATAAATTTAGATTTTGAAGTCAAAGAGATACGTTTTAGAGGCGAGTTTGTAATTGTTGACAATTTGAGTTTTGATGTCATAATTTGTGAAGATATTTCATCACGACTTAAGGCAAAAATAGATTTTGGGGAAAAGTCCCTAGTTTTAAAAGGTACTGCGGTGAAAATATTTAATAGAAATGAGTTAAACATAGTGGGTTATATAGGTAATTGTAATAATAATAATTTAAATGATTTAAATGATGAAAAATATAAGCCCACATGTGAAACGAATAATTATAAAATGCCTAAAAGATTGGAGATAAATTGTCCTACTAAATATGAAAATCTAGTAAGAAAATTGTTACAAAATTATATGTCGTTACTAAATTACAAACCGAGAATAGCTCAAAGTTATGTACACAAGTTGATAGTAGATGAAAGTAAACTCAAAATATTTGGAAAAAAAAAACACAAAAACTTCAAGACGATGAAAAAATTTTGCACTGGAAATAATTGGAACAGGAGCAATAAGAAAAATACGGAAAGGGACATGAATAGGGAATTTTATACGGAATTATACACTATATACAAACATGGATCTATTAACAAAGATAATTTGGATTTGTGGGATATAAAGAAAAATATATTAGTGATATATAAGCGTGGATATAAATTTGAAATAATATGTAATGACGTAGTAAAGGGTAATGTAAATGAAGATCGTTGTAATTTGATATTTGAGAGCAATGGCAATGGAGACGAGTTGGTCATTATGCCTACCCTCAGCATTTGATGTTATATTGTGCAGAGATATTTTGTTTGGACCAAGCGAAATGTAGTTTTAAGTGCGGAATAAATAAATAATGAATTATATAAAACGGTCAAGAGTTACCGGAACATATATGAAAATAAGTATGATTATAAACGATAAATGAAAATATAATACGTGCGGAGACGCGTCAGTTCTCCAAAAAGGTATATGAATGGTGAAGTTACCACATATGTCAATTTTAATTTTAAAATATCCAAGGTCCAAACAAAATGTTTATTCTCACTATGATACACGTGTGCGGGAGTTGACATGGGTTCATATTCGAACGCAGTTTAATGATATAAAATTTAACAATATTATAATTCTTTAATTATAATATTGTTAAATTAATAACTTTTTATTAATTGCATTCCAGTTAAGTCAAATTATTATTATAAAACGCATTACAAAAAACTCACAAAGGTATATCCCACAAAAAGACGTAATACAAATAATACGGTTTGTAGAATACTTTCTAAATATCTTAAAACTGTAGACACTCCTAGAAGAATTTTAACTGACAATGTGACATATTTTGACAACGACAGATTAAAGAAATATTTGACAAATTAAAACACACAAAGAAAACACAACAAAACTGATGATAAATAAAGTATTTTGTAAATATGGCATAATTGAATAAAATTAAACAGTTTTACATAAGTAAAAGCTTATAATTTGGGGAGGGAAAATGCTATGTATTTGCATATTGGACGATTACGAAGATTGCATGTTTGTGTTATTTGCTGAATCAAGGTTTGAATTTGTTTATTTCCTTTAGATGGTTTTCAAAATTTATTTAAATTAGCTAAAGATCCGAAATGTGTTTTAGAATGTTAATATTTGTTTAGAGTTGTTTTAATAGTTTTAAAGTTTTTATTTGATGTCAACAGTAAGTTTGATACTGACATCTATGTTAGTAGTTATTAAGTTATTGTTGAAATAATTTCTGACATTTAAGTCATTATGACATTTCTTTTAAGTAGTAAATTTTATTTTTATAGTTGGTAAATGTTTTCCTGATTTATTAAGTTGTTGTTGAAATAATTTTTGACATTTAAGTCATTATGACATTTCTTTTAAGTAGGAAATTTTATTTTATAGTTAGTAAATGTTTTCCTGGAGAAAGACAAGGAGGTTTAAGTTAGGTTATGTTTGGAATGAAATTAATCAAAATTCATGTGATGTTTTGTTTTGTTTATTTTGGATACTTTGATATTTAGTTATATAGAACAACAAACAACAGATAAAAGAGAGGTTGTAAAATTGGAAAACCAAATTTAAGAAAAAAAGAACAAGTGAAAATTAGGGAGTGAAGAAGAAAAATAATAAACAAGGATTAAGAATTTTGAAATTGAATTGAAAGTCAGAAATTGCGGAGATCAGCGAAGAAGAGAAAAATAGACTGTAAATAAGAAGGTAGAGGTGTTATTGTGGTTTGGAGTTGCAGAGGAGATAAGGACGAGATTAATTAATGAAAGGAGAATTGTTGGATTTGGAAAGAGAAGTGTGTAGCTACGAAGAAGGAAGGTTTTGTGTGTTTAATTTTGGACAAGGTCGTATATTAAAATTTAAATAGTGTACTTATTAGACTTTCGAACCTGTTATAAAGCTAAATTATCTAAATATCAAAGAAAATAAATTATTTATATCAGATTAAAAATTTTACTTTAATAAAAATTTCATTTTAAATAGGAGCTGAATTTGAACCTGCTCCTGAAGGGAAAGATAAGCTAGCCGACCCATTAAATATTTTGACATACTTTCGGATCAAAAAGTAAGAGATTTTAATTTGATCTTTTGGTTTTAAAGTTTTTTTTTTATCTATTGGAAATAAGCAAGTTAAGGTTTGATTAGTACTGCAAATTATTAAGTACAATAAAATGTAGAACAGCACATTATATATATATATATATAATGTATATATATATATATATATCCTCCAGGAGTCACGGTTGTCTAAACGACGTTTCGGCAGAATCTCATCTGCCATCTTCAGGTTCTCACTGAATGCTGCTTCTCGTTGCTCGAACTGAACTGACGTTCCTCGCGTTGTGCGGCTCCTTATATATGCTCCAGTCTAGGGCGCGCCTGCGCATTTGGCTACGTGTTACCGGTCCCCCACCATCTGTGGTAGGCGTAGCGGGCGCCTGAGCCAACCCGACAAGTGGCCTCGCTGAAACGTCACGCTCCACGTGACTTCTCGCCCGTGGTCGGGCATCCTCGTGTCCAATTGGTGCCGCAGAATGCCGTGGTTCTCCTTGATTGGTCCGCGCTCGGCTCTGACTCCTCGTGATAGGTCCATTTCGGGCAGGTTGCTGTGCTTCTTCACTATTTACTTGAACATGCCTCCTCGTGATTGGTTCGTCTACGGTGAATCGTGTTATGTTTACGTAGAAGTTTGCCAACTTTATCTGCCGTCCCTTTCACGTAAGGTAGATATGCCTTTGCTACTGGTTTCTCGGTTTCCTTATGGGTTTTTTGTCTGTATGGCCCCAGCGACTTCTGTATTGTGTACCTCGAAAATCCATTTTTCATTAGTGCTTTCTGAAGTGAAGACATCTCTTCGTTGATATGGTCGACGTCTGCCAACCTCTGAGAACGTGTCACTAGAGTCTTTACTACTGAATTTAATTGTGCTGAATGGTGATGTGATGCCGCATTTAGATGTCTGTCCGTGTGAGTGGGTTTTCTGTATACTGTGTGACCTAGTGTCCTATCTGGTTTCTTTTTCATTAATACGTCTAAAAATGGAAGCTTGTCTTCTGTTTCTACCTCCATGGTAAATTTTATCTTGTCGTGAATGCTATTCAGGTGGTCTAAGAAACTATTTAGTTGTTCTCTTCCATGAGTCCAGATTACGAATGTGTCGTCCACATATCTCAACCAAAGTTTTGGTTTGAGTGGTGCCGTTTGTATTGCACGAACTTCGAGGTCCTCCATGAAGAGATTAGCGATGACAGGAGATAACGGTGAACCCGTCGATGCTCCCTCCGTTTGCTTGTAGCGCTGGTCTTTGTATATAAAGTATGTGTTGTTTAAACAGTGTTTAGTTAGGCTAAGAATATGCTCCTCTGGATGATACTTTCGTTTGATCAATTCGAGTGACTCCTCTATTGGTACATTAGTGAATAGTGACACTACATCGAAGCTCACTAGAATATCTTCAGGTTGGACGGTCTCGTATAAAATGTAGTGCGTTTTTCACATAAGACGTTGTTTTTTCCGCTAGTGGCTGCATCTGTCTAGCCAGATATTTCGCTAACTCCTGTAACGGTGACCCTACAGAGCTAACAATAGGCCTTAATGGGGCTCCTTCCTTATGGATCTTGGGTAGGTCATATAATTTGGGACACCTTGAAGATTTCTCTCTCGGTATAATGTGGTTTTTCACTTGATCGTCGATAGGGCTGGCTTTAATTTTGGATTTGGTGGTCTTCTCCAGGTACGTAGTGGGATATGTCGTAATCGCTTGGTATGCGGTGTCTTCCAGTAGTTTTTCTATTTTACTGTGGTAGTCCTTGCTATTCATTACTACAGTGGCATTGCCTTTATCTGCCGGCAAGATTAGGATGTCCTGGTTTGGTCGTAATGCTTTCAATGCCCTTAATTCGTCACGTGGTATATTTCTCTTTGGTGCCCTTGCTGCTCTCAGTATACGTGATGCATCTTGGCGTATAGTTTCAGCTAAGTTGTTATCCGTATTATAAATTGCTGATTCTACTCCACAAATTATATCTTCTACTGTAACACGAGCTGGTACGATTGCAAAATTAAACCCTTTGGCTAGGACATTTAAAGCGGCCTCATCAAGAGGATAGTTGGACAAGTTGTGGACCACATTTGTGGGTTCCAGCGGCTCGACTTTCTTAACTTGCTTCTGTTGGAGTTGGGGGCGATCAAATTTCCTCTTCTGTTTCTCCGTACATAAGATCGGTTCGAAACTCTGTGAGAACCTGAAGATGGCAGATGATATTCTGCCGAAACGTCGTTTAGACAGCCGTGACTCCTGGAGGAGTCGATCATCGATGCGGGAGAGCACCAGGAGGTACAGCAACACTTCATTTAATACCCGCGAAAACCTAAAAAACAACATAATATGTCTCTACGGGGAGAAGACATTCCACCAGACCAGAACCTTTGAAACATTGATGTCAAAAGGAGGGAAACTTCTTTGCAACCTTACATTCCTACAACGCTGCAAAGATGAAAACATCGTTCCAAAATGTATGCAGCTGACGTTCCATAGAAATAACCATCATACTAAAAGGATTCTCAGAAGAACCAGATTCGCATTACTTAGGGAATCCATTCATGATACGAGACGCACATTGGATAGGATTAATAGACAGCTACTAGATGTGCACCTATATTTGAGTAGTATCATCCATCCTACATTATGGATTATTATTGACCAACTTGCAGAGTTTCGAGCCGAGGATGACGTTATCTTATGTACGGAGAAACAGAAGAGAAAATTTGATTGCCTCCAACTCCAACAGAAGCCAGTTAAGAAAGTCGAGCCGCTGGAACCCACAAGTGTGGTCCACAATTTGTCCAACTATCCTCTTGATGAGGCCGCTTTAAGTGTCCTAGCCAAAGGGTTTAATTTTGCAATCGCACCAGCTCGTGTTCCAGTAGAAGATATAATTTGTGGAGTAGAATCAGCAATTTATAATATGGATAACAACTTAGCTGAAACT
Source organism: Leptura quadrifasciata (assembly GCA_963675555.1). NCBI lineage: Eukaryota > Metazoa > Arthropoda > Insecta > Coleoptera > Cerambycidae > Leptura > Leptura quadrifasciata. The sequence goes on along the minus strand of OY776676.1, from coordinate 78,483,760 downwards.
ATACGCCAAGATGCATCACGTATACTGAGAGCAGCAAGGGCACCAAAGAGAAATATACCACGTGACTAATTAAGGGCATTGAAAGCATTACGACAAAACCAGGACATCCTAATCTTGCCGGCAGATAAAGGCAATGCCACTGTAGTAATGAATAGCAAGGACTACCACAGTAAAATGGAAAAACTACTGGAAGACACTGCATACCAAGCGATTACGACAGATCCCACTACGTACCTGGAGAAGACCACCAAATAAGGTATCCCAAATTATATGGCCTACCCAAGATCCATAAGGAAGGAGCCCCATTAAGACCTATTGTTAGCTCTGTAGGGTCACCGTTACAGGAGTTAGCGAGATATCTGGCTAGACAGATGCAGCCACTAGCGGAAAAAGCAACGTCTTATGTGAAAAACGCACGACATTTTATCGAGTTACTAAACAACGAGATTGTCCAACCTGAAGATATTCTAGTGAGCTTCGATGTAGTGTCACTATTCACTAATGTACCAATAGAGGAGTCACTCGAATTGATCAAACGAAAGTATCATCCAGAGGGGCATATTCTTAGCCTAACTAAACACTGTTTAAACAACACATACTTTATATACAAAGACCAGCGCTACAAGCAAACGGAGGGAGTATCTATGGGTTCACCGTTATCTCCTGTCATCGCTAATCTCTTCATGGAGGACCTAGAAGTTCGTGCAATACAAACGGCACCACTCAAACCAAAACTTTGGTTGAGATATGTGGACGACACATTCGTAATCTGGACTCATGGAAGAGAACAACTAAATAGTTTCTTAGACCACCTGAATAGCATTCACGACAAGATAAAATTTACCATGGAGGTAGAAACAGAAGACAAGCTTCCATTTTTAGACGTATTAATGAAAAAGAAACCAGATAGGACACTAGGTCACACAGTATACAGAAAACCCACTCACACGGACAGATATCTAAATGCGGCATCACATCACCATCCAGCACAATTAAATTCAGTAGTAAAGACTCTAGTGACACGTTCTCAGAGGTTGGCAGACGTCGACCATATCAACGAAGAGATGTCTTCACTTCAGAAAGCACTAATGAAAAATGGATTTTCGAGGTACACAATACAGAAGTCGCTGGGGCCATACAGACAAAAAACCCATAAGGAAACCGAGAAACCAGTAGCAAAGGCATATCTACCTTACGTGAAAGGGACGACAGATAAAATTGGCAAACTTCTACGTATACATAACATAGAAACAATATTTAAAACAGACCGAAAAATCAGTGCAGTCCTCCGTAATCCAAAATCAAAAACTACCCTAGAAAACCAAGGAGTATACGAAATCCCGTGCCAAGATTGCAACAAGTCATACATAGGATAGACCAACAGACGTATTAGTGTAAGAAAGGAAGAACATATGAATGCAGTACGAAAAGAGGAGAAAACATCGTCCCTAGCACAGCATGTAAAATCCACAGGACACAGAATAGACTTCGATAACACCAGAACAGTAGCTAATATCGAGCATTATAGGTCAAGGTTTACCAGAGAGGCCATAGAGATCGAAAGAAGACCACAAAATCTTAATAAACGAGATGATACGCAGAGATTGCCCAGTTCCTGGAAGCCCGCTCTTGTGGGAAAATGCGTAAACGAAGACACACGACGATCCACCGTGGACGAACCAATCACGAGGAGGCATGTTCAAGTAAATAGTGAAGAAGCACAGCAACCTGCCCAAAATGGACCTATCACGAGGAGTCAGAGCCGAGCGCGGACCAATCAAGGAGAACCATGGCATTCTGCGGCACTGATTGGACACGAGGATGCCCAACCACCGGCGAGAAGTCACGTGGAGCGTGACGTTTCAGCGAGGCCACTTGTCGGGTTGGCTCAGGTGCCCGCTACGCCTACCACAGGTGGTGGGGGATCGGTAACACGTAGCCAAACGCGCAGGCGCGCCCTAGACTGGAGCATATATAAGGAGCCGCACAACGCGGGGAACGTCATTTCAGTTCGAGCAACGAGAAGCAGCAGTAGGCAGCTTTCAGTGAGAACCTGAAGATGGCAGATGAGATTCTGCCGAAACTTCGTTTAGACAACCGTGACTCCTGGAAGAGTCGATCATCGACGCGGGAGAGCACCCGGAAGTACAACAACACTTCATTTAACACCCGCGAAAACCTAAAAAAAACAATACATATATATATAAACAATATATATATAAACAATATATATATATATATATATATATATATCTTTTGCAAATCCCACAACATCCAAAGTTAAGAGTCGAGCAGCCTCGATAAGTACCACTGTAGGTGAAGCAGACGATAGGGGATAGCGATGGCAGTGGGTTTTAGCAATTTAGTAAAATAAGAGCGTATATCCATATTTATATCTCTTTGCAAACACAGAGTGGGATAGCGAGACCGAATGTGTTTACCGTTTAGGCTATATTGTTGTAAGAAGCAAATTAGCTGTAAGAAAATCCACATAACAATATATTAATAGTTAAGTAGTGCCGATTCTGGGTCACTTTTCCCATGGTAGCCCTTATGAAAGCGAAATCCATTTTGTAAAATTGCTACTACGTTTGTCGCGCAATGAAAATCAAATGAAAGATCATTTTATCAACTTTAATTGATCTTTCTCGATATTTACTTTCACATACACGTAGTATATAAGGAAAATATTGTGATCGTCCAAAAAATCGATTTGAAGTTGTTGGTGGATTTACACGTTTTCAGGTCTCCAGAAGCCAAACAAGTGGTTTTAAAAAAGTCCAAATGCTGACAAAAAAATTTTCTTTTAAAGTTATGAAGATTTCTAGCTGAGTATAAAAATTGAATTGTGTTTTGTTAGAAAAATTTTTGACAGTTTATTTCAAATGTCCTGATCAGTGAATATAATGTTTTTTAACTATAGTGTGCAACCTTAGCTGCACTATTATCTCTTCGTCTCTTGATAAATTTTTATTCCTCCTCAGCTTCCAGGTTTCAAACAGTTTTTCACAGACCTTGTATCTTTTATTCTTGAACAGCTACTTATCTATTTATAGTACTCTTTCCAAAACTCAGCTACTATCTCCTTATACTGTTTCCTGTTATCTTCCAGTTATCTATACCGCCTTCAACAATTTATCTCTTCTTAGATTTTCCCTTTATATCTGCTTACTTGTTGAATATTTATTAGCTTCTACTCAATTTACTTCGCTTTGGTAGGTACTAAATATTATAAACTTCTATTTGGCTTACTTCCTTCTGGTTATTTGTGTTAGGGTTTTCTTATTTTATTTCTCTTCTCCTGTTGCAATGGATAATTTGTAACTTCCATTTCATTTATTGCTTCTGATGCTTTTCTTGGTTATTTTCCTTATATCATTTTGATGCTCTTCGTGCAATCAATAATTTGAAACTGAAGATTCTTTTTCTATTTATACTAAATTGATGAACAACTGAATCTTTCCTGTTCTTATTCTCAACTAAATCTATTATATCTCAAATTGTCTTCCTTATTTTCAAATCGTTGATACATTTAATTTAGTTCTCCATTATCTACATTTTGAAATGTCTAATTTTCTATATTTTGCAAAAGTTAATTTATGTCAAAATCGGACAACTTAATTAACATATAATTTATAATGAATACGAGTACGATATAAAGTACCTATTCTTAAATACCAATTTTTTAAAGGAAATTCTTTCAAATTGCTTTCACTTCAGAAGATGTTTTTTCAAATAAATTCATTTCTAATTCCAAAGAAAAACAGATATTGTTTAAGATGTGATATTTCAGCAAAATATTCTATCACGTGGATTACTTTCCTGTTGCCATTGTGATACAATATTACAAATGTACAAGTAGAACAAATAATAATATCCTTATACTTTCTTTATTATTAAACAGTTCAGGTATAGTTTGCTGATATTTATTCTTGTCATAGATCAATCCTATGTTGGTTCTATGTTAGATCATCCAATAGTACTGTTTGATTTATTTATTAAATTTATTTTACAAATTTCTTATTTGCCAATACCTATCAAAGAGTTCTTTTCAATAATTACAGATCTTGAACTGATTTCTCAAGAATAAAATTTAGGTACCGAGTGCTATATTTTAATATGCGATATTGAGAAAAGTTTTAGTTGAAATTTTCAGTAATGTGAATGTGACGACTCCTTCAGTAAAATTAGACTTTTGACTTCGAGAAAATTTCGACCAAGCTGGATTTTTGTGAAGACCTTTGTTTTGATGATTTAAGCAGATTCTGAAAAGTCCCCCATCTTTTTAAGCAGCGAATTCCAGTTTTCGCAAATATCTGAAAATTATCAATTTTTTTAGGAAAAAGTTATGAGGAAAATTATTGTAAGTTATAAAATTTTGCACAAAAAAGCTCCCTAATTCGTGAAATCAATCGTTATCGAGTGAAAGGTGGGGCACAGTTGAATATCTGTTTTTTTTAATATACACTCTTTTTCACACCACCGCAAGGCTAGAGTACTAGGCGCGTTCTTTATGCGGTATGCTCTGTAGGCCTACCACATTGAAATACAATAAAAAGTATTCAATTTAAATCATTCGGCGTCTTCTTCCTCATCTGTTTCCATTAAAATTTCACAATTTTCCTTTAACGACTTCATCAATATGTGATAAATGATTCTATCATTTCTTAACTACGAAAGCCATTGGACTTATATCTTCATTAATATCTGCATTAGTTTTGCTTTATCTAGTCTCGACGTTTAAACATAATTGTCTGCAACAATACCCGCATACTGAAGAACAACAGAGATCTATTTTTCTACAAGTACAACTCGCATGACACCATTTAGTGCAGTTGCAAAATATATTATGTATTAATTGATCAGGAGCCGGCAACAAAAGGTTTTGAATGGGTTCTAATCCGTCGTTGTTAACCATCCACCTCTCCGTCTTTAGGATTTAACTTGTTATTAAACCATTTTTGCACCTGAAGATAGACCCTAAATAAATGCTGTTGTAATGCATGTAGGTGGTAAATAAGTTTACTGGTTTATTAAGTCCGGTTGCATTTACAAATGAATGATATCTGTATTTATCAATCGATTGTTCTTTCAGTGGAGCATTGTACATTGCTAGAAGTAAGCGAACTCCATTTCCAGTAATTAATTGTTGTGAAAACTTCGGCGTAATTCTATAAGTTCTCACGATTTTGAAGCAATTTCATAACTTTCTTCATTTCGATCTGAAATAGCGCAGATGTAGTATCACATTCGCTAATAGCATGGATCAATAAACTGTGATTTTAAGTACTGTTATTAAAATTATCTAAGCTTTTAGATGAACATACTTTTGTTTCAGCTCTTCTTCCTAAATATATGTCCCTCACTTTCGTAAACGCTTTTCCTCTGTTCTGACCAAAAGAATGCTCAAAGCAGAACAAAAGTACAACACATTTGCGAACGGCTAGCTGGTATAGTACGGGAGCTTAAATGGGCCGTGATCAGGGAAAAATCAATTTTTTTATTTTATGGAAAATATTTTGTGTTAATCAGTCTAATTTTTGTCAATATAAAGAGAACAATTTAAGGTAAATTATTAGTGATATTTAGCGGGCGCCATCTATAGTATATTCAGTGCTGCTCTTTAAATTTTCAAAAACAAATTTCTATAGACAAATTTGAGTTATCTGAAATGTTCAATTAAAATAAGAATAGTTTAAAATAAATGTATATTAAAAGACAAAATTGATGATTGCTATAAAAAGTATGTACAGGAAAAAATATATTTTAATATAATAAATTCAAGTCGTTGATATTAATTTAACAATGAAATAGGTATTACCAAGTCGCAAATCGGGAGTTGGTTGATTCTGGCGAGGAGTTCCCTAGCAGTTCCAGCTTCCAGCAGTCTTGGCCCTTTGTTCTATATCTAGCGGTGATGGGATCAGTTCATATAACCAGTAGTTCTTATCAAAGCATCAATATTTTGTGGTACTTTATTTTAATAAAATTTGAACAATCCCACTGGGGAATTTAGGTAGTTATGTACTCTAGCAATACGTGCTCCAAAAATACATATATCATAATCTCAATTATGATAATCAAACCTCAAGGTATTTTATAATTATAAAAGACAGGATGAATCACAAAGGTAAATTCTGATTTTCAATTCGGATTAAATCTCAAATTTAAAATAAATTCTAAATTAAATTTTCATTTGTTTAAATTAATTTTTATGTTTAAATTAATTTTGATACTATTTAAAGTGAATCCTTTTATGTTTAAATTAATCTTGATATTATTTAAATTAATCTTGATATTATTTAAATTAATCTTAATATTATTTAAATTAATTTTGATATTTATATAAATTAATCTGGATATTATTTAATCTGGATATTATTTAAATTGGTGTGAACTGAAGCCATAAGGGAGAAAAAAAATAGATTAGCTACACTCATTGATAAACGTGAAACTATATTAAAAAAATTACAGATATAATACTTAAAAAAAACGATAAAAAATATATGTTGAAATAATAGTTACTAAAATTTTAATTAATAAAAGACTTACCTCTTTCTGATGTAAGCACACTATTAAATTTACGACCCAAAGATGTAATCTTGAAGAATTACTATATTTCGTAAATGAGTTCAAAAGTGGTCTGCCAATCTCAAAAGTCGAATTGAAAATGATTGTTCTTTGCTATTACTCGAATAAAGAAAACTAATTTCGTACTAGAAAAGAACTTTATAAATCTAAAGGAACTAAGTTGAAATAGCACCATTTTTGGTAAGTGTAATAATTGCGTATTACCATCAAAACGCTAATGCTTCGATTGCAACAAATACCGGGATGTACTATAGTCAAAGGATTCTCATGTCGGTCGTCGCATACCTACCTTGCACTGACGAGAGCCAACAGCTCGAAACTGCAGTTTGCAAGTGGTGTGTGACGACTTGCAAGGGAGCTCCTTTAAGTAGGATCAGTCGTTCGGCTCGTGTTTGTTGCAATCGAAGCATTAGCGTTTTGATGGTAATATGCAATTATTACACTTAACGCGCCAGATTTGTAACTTTGGTTGCAGTCTGGTTACTTTCCTTATAGTAAAATAAGGATTTAGAGAGGAGTTTGCGACTAAAAATATTATTTTTAATATTCCGCCCTCTAAAAGCACATTTGAACTATGCTAAGCCAAGTCAGGCTATTTATTTTTCGATTGCAACATACACTGGACCGCTAGATGGCGCCTGCTGGCTGTTTTACATGTCGCTATTGTAAAAATACCGGGATGTACTATAGTCAAAGGATTCTCATGTCGGTCATCGCATACTTACCTTGCACTGACGAGAGCCAACAGCTCGAAACTGCAGTCTGCAAGTGGTGTGTGACGACTGGCAAGGGAGCTCCTTTAAGTAGGATCAGTCTTTCGGCTGGTGTTTGTTGCAATCGAAGCATTAGCGTTTTGAAGGTAATATGCAATTATTACACTTAACGCGCCAGATTTGTAACTTTGGTTGCAGTCTGGTTACTTTCCTTATAGTAAAATAAGGATTTATAGAGGAGTTTGCGACTAAAAATATTATTTTTAATATTGCGCCCTCTAAAAGCACATTTGAACTATCTAACTACAAGTCTATGTGCATACCCAAAAGTGGTCGTAGCAAAAGATTTCTATATATATGTACATGTAACGTATCCTACTAATTAATAAATAAAATCAGATATTAATACTTGTAACCGCAAACTTAAACATATATAAACATATGGCGGGCACAGTAGTACCGGCGATATACAAATCATAAGTTTGGCCAAGAATATAGCTATATACTCGTGTACATCTATTTGCTTAAATAACCTTGTGAATGACTAACTAGATTTAAATGTATGTCTAATAAATAACTACATTTAAATATATATATATATATATATATATATATATATATATATATATATATATATATATATATATATATATATATATATATATATATATATATACGTATATGCACAACTACATTCACTAATAGTAATATTAAAAAAATAATCCTGCTGGGTCTAGTCTACTATCTAGCTCACACCGTTTACGTGGTACTTTTGCTGGTATCAGGTACTTCATAAAAAAAAATCGGAACACACTGACCTTAAATGGTTGTCTTTACTGCTAGGAGAATCCTCAATTCTCAACACTTGGACGTCGGGAATCCCAAGTAGGCCTTATTATTTTCCAGGGGTGTAAGAAGGACCCTAAAATAAAGCGTGAAAAGATCGACGTAAGCACGCCAACGGTGCAAAAAGAACATATAACCACACAATTACGACAATTAATATACCACTAGTGAGGGCCTGGAATCACGAATGCAAACGGCAAGCAAGGCATGGCTCGACCCACAGTCTGGCACGCTGAAAGAATCAAAAACTCGTCACCATCGACTTAATTTCTTACAAAAGAATTATGTACTCACAGTTGAAGAATTGACAGCAATAAATCCTCTTAAAGAGACAGATTTTCTCAAGACACGAACGTACACTAAAGCACCAACAAATTATCTCTATGAAAATCCAAGATCTGTGTAAAAATGGATATATCCCAAAATAATGGAGAAAATAAATTTTCCACTTTCACAGAACACGTGCCATTCTATCAACGTTCTAGAAGGAAGTGACGAAAGGAGTCTTTGTACACGATTATTCAAAAAAAAAGGAAGTCAAAATTCGACATCTAGAATTCCAACGAAGTAACAGAAAATTTACTAACTGGAGAGGACTACATGATACTCTCGGAAAATGAACGTAAGAGACGGGTACTAAATTGGGAAAAGGGGGTATAAAATCTAAAAGTACTTAACGCGAAAGATTTAAGTCTTTTATAAGATGGAATTATTAATTGTCTATTTGGAACACTTTACTTTGAGTGATAAATTTGTTTAATAAGAAAGATATTAATTTAATAAATGTGATGAACTGTAAAATTAACGCGCACGCTTATGAGGCGCGGATGTAATAGTAACAATCAATTATAATTTGATACCTCTAATTTCGATATAGGCAAGCGCACGTAGCTGTTTCATATGTAAACAACTTAACCTGAGAATAACCTATCATCTATACCACATTCTAGAATCGAATAAATTGACACAAGGGATTATTAATACATAATTAAGGTGTAGTAGTAGTACTAGTGTAATCCAAGTGTACTCAGCAACCTATAGCAGTAGATACAGATGCAATATAAGTCAGGTAAACCAGAACAATGCTCCACAACTTGGCGGTATTTAAAACATTTATTTTTATTTTTAGACTGAATTAAATAACTTGGCTCAATGTTTATTACTGAGGCTATCCGAAAGGAAAACGCTGTGGCTCTAATTAGATTACAGGGGTAAGTAAGTAAGTTCTATACTAGTTTAACGACATTAATTAAAATCTTATTTTTATTTTCAGATAACTTGCAGCTTTGGATTAATTTAATTATACGCGGTAACATAAGGTATATTTATCTAGTATTGTATTCTTGTAGGAAATAAACATATAAAATATTAATCTCAGCTGGTGTCAATCACGGCTATTAATTTGTCTCTGACTACGATATATATTGTTGTTTTAAATGATCTACTACATATGCAATTTAGAGGTATTTTGGACTGCCTAACTATAGGCGCAACGTATTGAATAATTAATTCAAATCACATATCCTAAATCGAAACGTGACACTCCCCCCTTCCTTCGGAAGAAGTAAATTTTCTGATAAACACTAACTATTGGGAAGCTAATTTACAACAAACAAACAAAAAAAACAACAACAAAAAAAAGTTATACTTATAGGGGTACAAACTTATAGACAGCAAAATGCTACTACCGATGATCTGCCTTTTGAGAACTTTACTACATATCGATATCCGAGCCATTAAATGATTTGAGATCCTGTACGTGCCATATACCCTTCAACTCATCCGATTCATCTGCTAATTCGTAAGTCCAGGAGTCGATCTTCCGCTTAATGACGAAAGGACCAACAAATTTCGGACATAATTTGGCATTTACATAATTTATTTTATCAGAACGTGCTTTACTTTTACGCCAGACTTTGTCGCCTGTCTGGTAGTGAACGGGACGGCGACGGAGGTTATAAACTTTCCTATTACGTTCCTGAGCTTTATGTAATTTTTGTTTGACGTCTTCATACAACTTTTGGAAACCTAAATGTCACTGTTTGACCACGTTATCCGGGTCGGTTTCAACATTATTTGGTAGTTGGTATTTATATTGGTCACCTGTCTGAATATATTCGCGTCCGAAGTTGACATAGTAGGGTGAATAACCGATGGTTTCACTTTTCGTCGTCCGAATTGCACAAGTTATCGAGGACAAGTGTTCATCCCATTTGCGCTGGTTATCCTTAACATACATGGATATCATTGTTTTAACGGTTTTGTTTACGCGTTCACAGGGATCAGCTCTGGGGTAATACAAAGCGGTGTATGAAAGTTTAGTGCAATATTTGTTGCAAAGTTTCTCGAACAGTTTACTACGCATTTGTTTACCATTATCGCAAATTAAGAACTGCGGTACGCCATAGACTAAAAATACTTGATCTTCTACTAGCCGACAAAGAAGTTTCGCCGAAGCCGCTCTAAGAGGAAAAGTCAGGACATATTTACTAAAATAATCACTAATCACCAGAATATAACTATTGCCGTTACTGGAGCGAGGTAATGGACCAACAAAATCTAGACTGATCATCTGCCAAGGCTTCGTAATTTCGGGGCGTTTACCCATGTGACCCGCAGGGCGCTTTTGTTCTGGCTTATATGCTGCACAAACATGACAGGACTTAACGTATTTCGCAATGTCAGCACGCATTTTTGGCCACGTATACCAGTTGTGCAACTTCCAAAAGACTTTGTAAGCACCCACATGACCAGATCGAACGTCATCATGATGGGACTGAATGAGATCTCTACGTTTATCTTTGGGAACTACCATCTTCCAATAGTCTGAGCTAGAGGACAATTCCGGTATACTACAACGACCATACTTATACAATATACCGTTTTCGATACGAAACTGGGGATACTTATCCGGATTGGCGTCAACTTTACTCAACATACCCAAATACCAACGATCAGTTGTTGAACAAAATTCGTGTTTGGAAGAAATTACATCGACAGAGACTGGAACAGAACGAGACAAGAAGTCGGGTACTACATTCTCCTTACCTTTTCTATGCACTATGGTAAAGTCAAAAGGCTGCAATCTTAAGGCCCAACGAGCCAAACGACCGGCGGGGTCTTTCAATCGATTTAACCAAATCAAGGAAGCGTGATCTGTTACTACCGTAAAGTGCGTGCCTTCTAGATAGTGGCGTAGCTTCTCTATGGCGTATATTACGCTTAAACACTCTCTTTCGGTTGTGGAATAAACGCGTTCTTGTTTAGTTAACGACCTTGATAGGAAACATATAACTTTTTCTTCGTTATCAAACCGTTGTGTCAAGACTGCGCCGATCCCATACGCAGACGCATCAGTTTGTAGAATAAAGGGATGGTTAAAATCGGGGCAAGTTAAAATGGGAGCCGATACCAAATGATCTTTGATAGTCTTGAAAGCAGATTCACTATCTTGAGTTCAATGAAATTTAACATTTTTCTGGGTTAAACGGGATATTGGCGCCACGATAGAGGAAAGTTGGGAACAAATCGTCTGTACCAACTGGCCATACCTAAGAATCGTCTGACCTCGTGAGGGTTAGTAGGACTTGGGACATTCAATATGGCTTCCACTTTTTCTGGATCTACTCTAAGCCCATCAGAATCTACCACATATCCAAGATATTTCAATGAAGAACGACAGAACTGACACTTATCCTCGCTAAGGGTTAAACCCGCAGCATGAAGTCTGTCAAAAACTTTGGATAAGATTTCAGGATGTGTTTCAAAATCTGGGGAGATTACAATAATGTCGTCCAGATAAACCAACACATAAGGCTCCAAATCGGCACCCAGGACAGAATCAAGTAATCTTTGCCACGTAGCAGGACATTGGTGAACCCGAACGGCATTCGCTTAAAATGAAAGAGGCCCCGACCGGGCACCGTGAAGGCTGTATATTCTCGTGATGACTCTTTGACACTTACTTGCCAAAACGCCGATTTTACATCTAAGGTGCTAATATAACGAGCGTCGCGTAAACGATCCAAAATAGCTGACACATAGGGAATGGGATATGCGTGCGCCAATATCCATTGGCTTGATGACGGTCTCGATAACTAGGGCCGAGTAGGACTACTACTCTTTGCTCCTAGATTATCTCTGTAGACCTGGACCGGCCTTCGTGATAGGTGGGCCCGCTTACTTCTACCAGACCCAGCCCGCAAATGCGAGATGTGTCGTGGTATTTTCTGCGGACCTCCCCTGGTCCTGGCTCTTCAACCTCGCTGGCAGAGGTCTCTTCTGGCGCTCTTCTTGTCTTGATATTTTCTTTCTTCGCCAGCTTGTCACCCCCGTGGGTAGTCATCGGTCTAGTTGGGTTTTAGGAAGTTTTGGCTGGGATTGACTGCCGGTACGTAGGACACAGTAAAGGTGTGTCCTACCCCGGATCATCGGAAAGGTAAGGATATGAGCTGTGTAGCTCGGGAGTGTGGAGACCCTAAGTGCTTTTTTTTAGCACTTTCGGACTCCACGGAGCAGGTAGGACAACGGGCGTTGGACGGTATGTTGTCCGACGCCCGCAAGGAGGTTGGGTTTGGGTAGAAAAACGTCATGTCTCTGGTAGTGGTGGTCCGTCCTGGGGTATCTGAAACAGATCGGTTGGCGGGAAATATAAGTTATACTCACCCGTTGTCCAGAAGCTGTACCCTCGGCCGTTTGTGCCTCGGGGCGTCGGCAGGGTCGTAATCAGTGGCCTGTCTGATTAGCGGGTTCCCGTGCTCCTCTGCTTGGGCGTACAGCTTCTTCGCTCGTTCCCGGATGACTTCAGTGACCGTGGTGTACTCCAGGTCTCTGACGATGTCTGCGTTTCTCACGTACCATGGTGCGTCGACCGCCGTCCTGAGGGCGATGTTTTCCACTGCCTGGATTTTCTTCATGTAGGACTTTGCCTGGTAACCCCACGCTACCGAGGCGTACGTCAGCTGCGGCCTGATGAGGGTTTTGATAAGCGTGAGCTTATTCCTCAGGTTGAGACGGCTACCGTTTCCCATCATCGGGTAGATGAGGGCTCTTGTGCGCCGCGCCTTGGCTGTAATAGCGTCCGTGTTCTGTCTCCACGTTAGGCTTTTGTCCATGACCACGCCAAGGTATTTGACGGTGTCGTGCCATTGGATGTCCTCGCCGTTCATGGAGACGTGTCCTGTGGGAATTTCTTTCCGCACTCGTCTGAAGAGTATGGCTTGGCTTTTGTCGGCGTTGACGGCGACTTTCCACTTCGTGCACCATTCTTCCAGGAGTGTGGCCATTTCCTGGAGTTTTCTGGTTGCGTTCCTGGCTTTCCAGGATCTGGCAATTATTGCTGTGTCGTCTGCATACAGGGCCAGGGCTGTGTGGTCGGTCCTGGGGAGGTCTGAGGTGTAGATAGCGAACAGGTGCGGTGACAGCACCGAACCTTGCGGGACTCCCGCCTCCACGGTCCTGTAAGTGGAGAGTTGGTCCGAGATTTTGACCCTTAGCTGTCTGCGGTGCAGGTAGGACCTCACTAGTTTGACGAGTTCGATGGGGTAACCCATACTCATCATTTTAGCTAGGAGGCCGTCGTGCCAGACCCTGTCGAACGCTTTGGCAACATCTAGGAACAGCGCCGCGGTGACTTGCCGCTGGTTGAACCCCTTAGTAATCTCCTCAGTGAGGCGAAGTACTTGGAGTTCGGTGGAATGTCCTGTTCGGTACGCGAACTGTTCATCCGGGATGATATTCAGCTCTTCTGTCTTTTCTGTGAGCCTCTTCAAGATGACCCGTTCTGCAACCTTGCTCATGGCTGGGAGGAGGCTGATGGGCCTGTAAGAACACGGGAAAATTAGTTCTTTCCCTGGTTTAGGGATCATAATAACGTCGGCCTTTTTCCACCTGGCTGGAAAATGCCGTAACCTTAACATCGCGTTTACGATGTTGACTAGCGCCGCTACTCCTTTCCTGGGTAGCTTTTTGAGAGCGATGTTTCCTATCTTGTCACATCCCGGAGCCTTTCTCGGCTTTAGGCTCCTAAGGATTTCCTTGACTTCCTCGGGGGTAGTCGGGCGGATGTGGTCGTCATCAGGCAGGCGGTGGATCCTACGTACTCTGCGCTCGACATCGTCCACCCAGTCCTCGTCCTCGTCATCGAGCTCGTTCTCTCTACACTGCAGTTCTAAGCTGTCGGCAAAAGCCTCGGCTTTTTCCTGGTTAGTGTAGACGATCCTCCCTCGCTCTCCGTGAATCGGGGGTATAGGTTTCCTCCGGTTTCGCAGGGCACGTTGGGTATTCCACATACTTCTGTCCTGTGGATCGAGTGACTCAAGGTGGTGTTGCCACCCCTCCTGACGGTGTTCTTGGAGGGCGGCTTTCACTCTTCGGCTGAGGACGTTATACTCCCTTCTGTCGGCGGGGAGCCTCGTCCTCTGAGCCCGTCTCTTGGCGCTTCTTCTATCCCTTATCAGCTGCCTGGGGGATATGCGTCCTTCTTGGTTACAGCATTAAGGGCTCGATAGTCTACACAAAATCGGTAGCTACCATCGCGCTTGGGAACTAAGAGGATTGGTGAAGACCAACCACTCTTCGAAGGTTCGATAATACCCTCGTCAAGCATTTTCCTAAGTTCCTCGTCTATAATTTTCTGTTTAGGGGGAGGCACGGGATAATACCTTTGCTTGATAGGCGGAGAACTTGTAACGATTTCGTGCTCGGTAACATTTGTATAACCTAAGCTAACCGGGCGAATAATAATAATAATAATAATAATAATAATAATAATAATAAATAATAAATAATAAATAGCAGGAGGGGCTGACTTCCATCTATCAAGCCTTTGGTGAGTAGCGCCACCACTTACTCCAGCTGGGGTGCAAAACCGAACCGGCAGCCCTAGTGCACCCGGGAGGGGAAAGCGTCTTCCCCTCTGGTGTCGGTCGTGGGTCTGCTGGGCTAACCACCCACAGACCCTAAACTTTGGTTCCGGCAGGCCGAAGACAGGGCCCCCACGATCGACCCCGTGCGGATAGGGGTCAAGGGCAAGGTGGTGGGGCCCAACCGGACGGACCGCCCGTTGACGAAATTGGCAATGTCCAAGGACGCTTTGAGTGGACAGATGAACTGAGAGATGAACTTCTGCATTGCTATGAAAGCAGTGAGCCCGCGCGGAGGGGATACATGGCGCGGATGCATGCTCTGTGGTGTGAGAGGCTACCAGAGCATAGCGCCTTCACGCCACAAAATCTGCGTGACTATGTATCCCACCTTCGTAGTAGGGGCTACGTGAGGGCTGCTCCTGGACCGGTGAATGAGGTGGCCGAAGAGCCGCCACAATCACCGGTTGAGGACGTAGCACTCCTCGTTCCGCCAATACCAGAGGGCCTCAGTACCAGAAGGGGGTTACACCATCTGAAAACCCCCGGGCCACAAGACCTGGCCAGAGTGGACGCTGAACTTCGTACAGCACTACCAGAAGAGGCTGACATCTGGCACATAAATTGTGCCGTGTATGCCGCTGCTCAACGCTCTTCTCAGGTGGAGAGGCGAAATACCTCTTCCCCACAGGAGAGAGCGCAGCGGCGCATACAAAAGATGGAAGCCAAGATCCGGTCGGCGAGGCAACACGCATCCCGTATCCAATGTGTGATGGACTATATGGCGGCCAACAGGCCGTTCACGCCTAAAGTGCGTCGATTAGCCGCCAACCTAAGACGCGTCCATCACACACTCAATGAGGCAGTGCTGCGAACCACCAAACAGCACTGTCTCGACAGGATACGGATGCTAGTGACTTGTAAAAAATCACTAGTGAGGCGGGCGAGAGGGCTTGCGGAAAATAAACTGTTCCGCGAGAAGCCCTCGCGCCTTTTCCAACCGCCTCCGCGTGTTGTAGACAATCCGCCGACTGCAGATCAGGTGGAGAACTTCTGGAAAACGCTATACGAGGAGACGCTTCCACTCAACCGAGATTCTCCTGCCCTTGCACACTTTGAAGCCTTTTGTCAAAGGCTTCAGCAACCACAGGAAGTGTGCGAACCAATAACCCCAGAAGAGGTTCGTAGGGCTCTTGAGGGCTCTAAGAACTTTGCTGCTCCAGGTCCCGATGGGATAAATAACTTTTGGTGGAAAAAGTTATCGAGCACCCACCACCATTTGGCCAGAATTTTTAATTCCTGGTTAAATGGGGAGCAGCAAATCCCTTCTTGGGTTGTTGAGGGGCGGACAGTGCTGATCCCCAAGAACGGAGATTTGTCCAACCCAAAGAACTACAGACCGATAACCTGTCTAAACGCATGTTACAAGGTGTTTACACGCATTTTGTACATGCGGGTGCTCCGCGCAGTCGAACCGGTTTACGAACGGATATATGAGCAACGAGGGTCGAAGAGAGGTGTCGCTGGCTGCAAGGAGAACCTGCTGATCGATAGATGTATCACGCAGGACTCCATGCAGTATAAGCGAAACCTCTCTATGGCCTGGATCGACTACCGCAAGGCATTTGACATGACATCACATGAGCTCATTGTTCACTTGCTCCGATGTCTTGTGGTACCCGGTCCCGTAGTGAGATGTATTGAAGAACTGATGCCGCTCTGGAGGACTCGCTTTACCATAACATCGGGTAACGATAGAGTCCAAACAGAGTCGGTGACATTCAGAAGAGGAGTATTTCAGGGAGATTCCCTCAGCCCCCTTCTGTTTTGCATCTCACTACTGCCATTATCCGTCTCGCTCCGGAAAACCCGTGGCTACAACTGCGGTACCCCCGGCGACAGGAGGCATAAGGTCACCCATCTATTTTATATGGATGACCTTAAACTTTATGCCTCTGGAGAGAGGGATCTCCAACAGTCCCTTAGGGTGGTACAGGAGTACACGCAGGCTGTCGGTATGCAGTTCGGGTTGGACAAATGCGCACTGATCCATCTCAAGAGAGGACGATGCGGTGACTATGGAGAGGACGCGCAGCTCGTGGACGGAAGCATCTTACACCATCTAGATGCCGGAGAGTCGTACACTTACTTGGGTGTCGAGCAACGCTCCACCCAAGAAGTGAGTGTAGTGAAAAACGCTCTCCGCGGCAAGTATCAGCACCTACTCCGACAGATCTGGTCTTCAGAACTGTCGGGGAAGAACAAGGTGTCTGCTACAAATATGCTTGCCGTTCCGGTCCTTCTCTACTCTTTCGGAGTAGTGAAGTGGATTAGAGAAGAGCTGCGTCAACTCGATGTAGTAACCCGCAAGAAGATGCATCTCAATAGGAGCTTGCATCCTAAATCGTCCGTTCCACGGTTATATCTCCCACGACATCGGGGAGGCCGTGGACTCTTGAGCTTGGAGAGTCTCCATAGCAGGATGGTTCTGGATGGAGCATGTAAGGTCATCAGGAGTTCGGATCCCCTCCTCTGCATGGTCCGAGACCATGAAAATGCAGAGGTAGGAGCTTTTCTCTTTAAGGCAGCACGGAGAGCAGCCGATGAACTTGGTCTCATCTTCGACGTCGAGCGGGTAAACCCCGACTCTGTCACCGAGTTGGAACCCGTTCGACTAAAAGCCCACATTAGAGCTGCAGAACACAACATCCTTCTGCAGCTCCATAAGGATAAGCCATTGCACGGGGTCTTCTATAAAAATATAGAAGACCTCGGCTTATCCGAAAGGCTGACCTTCGCCTTCTTAAGGTCAGCTGGACTGAAGTCTGAGACCGAGGGATTCATAATGGCTTGCCAGGATGGTGTATTTAACACTCTCGTCTATCGATGTCGTGTCATGGGTATGGAGGTCCCTGATATCAGCTGCAGGGCCTGCCGCAGGGCGCCGGAGACTGTAATGCACTTACTGTCGGCTTGCCCGACATACGCAGTCTCGGCCTATATTCATAGACACAACGCAGCATTACGAGTGCTTTACTATCATCTAAGGCACTCGTATGGGATAGACGAAACACCAGTGCTGCCTTACGTTCCGGGGGATATTGAGTCCGTTGTGGGGAATGAGAAGTGCCTAATTTATTGGAACTACTCGTTTCCCACCGTCAGGCAAATACAAGCCAACAAGCCTGACATAGTACTCCTCGACCACCAACTCAAGACAATGTATGTCGTGGAATTCTCGGCTCCCGCTGAGAGCAACATTGTCTTGAAAGAGGAGGAAAAACGGACAAAATATCGAGATTTGCTCTTCGAACTCCGCAGGCTTTATCCAGGCCATTCTGTTAAAATAGTGGTACTGATTATAGGAGCCCTCGGTGGAATGAGACAGACGCTGCTTTCAGAATTAAAGATCATACCGGCATGCCGAGATTCGGCAGAGATCTTAGCCGGCAGAATGCAGAAGGCTGTCATCCTCGGTTCATTACGTCTACTCAGGGCACACGATTCACGGACCCGGTAGTCACTCACCCCACGGGCGTGGGGAGTGGCTACTGGTATTACCAGCTCCCCTCTGTGAG